>RJWH01010665.1:0-15666 GCA_004363575.1 Solenodon paradoxus
AGAGAGAGACAGAGAGAGAGAGACAGAGAGAGAGAGAGAGAGGGTCCTACGTGGTTGGAAGCCTCTTACTCTCCTGCCACAGCCAACTCAGAGGGAGGTCCCATCAATGATGTGCTTCCATCATTGCCAGCACAGATTTACAGGTAGGTAGAGGTCAAAGTGTTCAGAACAGAGTTTTCAAAACCTTTCTTTCTCTCAGCATCTCCAATCTTAGTCACTTGAGCAGATTCTAATTTGGTCTCAAAAATATCCTTCAATGGCCCCAGGCAAGTGTCGTATGTCATGCCATAGATGGGTACAGGGAGCTCAATTTCCATTCTGCCTCCTCAGAGTCAGTGACAAATCCCTGGAAGTCACCGAGTAAGGAAAGAGGAAAAGCTACCCTCCACATGACAGCAGAATCGTCTAAAATCCAAGCAGTAGAGCTGGGGTTTGAAGCCCTACCTAGCTGGCTGTAGGGATGTCAGAGGGAGGTGAGATCTGCTCTCCAGATCCTCCCTGTGGGCACCAGATTCAGCTGCCTGAGATAAAATAACTGGGCATCAGCTTGGCTCTGGACCTGGAATATGTGACATTCAGGTCATATTTCCTGGACACTGTGTTCCTAATTGATCCAGAGCCAAACAAAAACAACTGCACTAAAACAAAAATGTTCTATGCAGGTTAGAGAGAGCAAGATGGTGACCCAGCCCATGCCTCCAGAGCTGGGAGAAGACTTCTATGGCAGCAGAAGACTGCACCTTCTCCTTCGTCTTGGCTTCTGGTTGGCTGGGTTCCTAAGAGCAGTAACATCTAGACTGGAAGGAAGAGGTGATGGTGGGGGAACATCTGGAAAGACCTAGAAGTCTGTGGTTATCTGTGTGGGAACTCTTGTTACTTCAGTCACTCTCAGGGGGGACATAAGTCCCCAGAAAACCAAACTTGAGGAAGTCTCTCATATTGATGTCCACTTAGAGACCCAATGATGTGCTCCTGTTTTCATGGCTGCTGCATCTGTTTTGCATCTTGAAGTCTCGCAAAGAACTCCACTCCCCTCTCTGAAAAGGTGCTGGCTTGTTTTCATCCCACATGGGAGATGAGGTTTGGAAACATCTCAGGTCTGGGTAAGGTTAGGTTAATTGGATACTATTACAGGGGTGAGGTGGATGAGAAGAGCGCTATCATTTTAACACTGTAGAGGACTTGAGAAAATGTAAATATTTTAGAACACATCGCCTGGCCAGTAAACATTGCAAAAACAAGCAGATTAATAAGTAAGAGGAGAGAGAAGTCAGTTGAAGCAAACATTTGAGATGCGTTAGTAACTGCATTTAAACTGTAAATTCAAATCTGAATGTCCACGTCTGAAAAGAAAAACAATTTCACTATGTGGTAAAAGGCACCTTACAGGTTCAGTGGTGTTTACATCAAGAGGGACAGTTGCATAGGGCAGGCGCCCGGCATCTTACCAAGGAGAAGCCATTGCCACCCGATTCACACAAACAGATACCTCTGCTCGGGCCGGAGAAAGTGCTGTGGGCTCACAAGTTTCAATGCACTGTCATTTTTTTAACATTTAATGAGACACAGTAGGACTGTCCTAGAGAAATTATGGAGAAGTGACACAGAGGAGGCAGAGTAATCTTTCTGTTGATTCCACTATAGGTTTTAATTGAGGAAGGAGCTGCTAATGATTTTTCTAATGAGCGAAAATGACCCCACGCTACGGGAAAATCCAGGGCTGGTGCCAACTTTGACTCAGCTGACATGCGGAGAAGAAAGGGAATTCGGATTTATTGAGCCTGGTGCTTCCATGATCACTTTTAAATGTCTGCAACAAGACTGTGGACCTGAATCTAGCTCTGATTTGGAGGCCTCCCTCTCCCAGTTGGAGCCATCTGCCTTGGGCACAGATTTTTGTTATATTTTGGAGGACCAAGAATGTCTAGTTCTGCAAGTTCATGTGGAAGCCTGCAATGTCTAAGTGGAGGGCACTTTAGAGATCAAAGAGTCCATTTCTCTTTACTGAATAGATGGGAAAACAGAGACCTGGAGAGGGGCAGAGACAGGACTTGGTCAACAAGAGCACTGAACATAAATGACTTGTAAATAACAGTAAGGTTCACGTGTCAGTTTCGAGCATGCCCAGTTTGAAGACACTTTCATAGCTGCTGGGCCATTTTATCTGTCCCACAGCCCATGGGTTGGCAGGGAGATCACGAGACCTTCTGTTTGGAGATAATGTTATACTGTGCAAAGAAACATTGACAGAGGTCATGTACTCCCTATATTATCTGGGGCAGGAATTTTTAAACTCATGTTGCAGATAACTGAATTAGGGTTCAGAAAGGAGAAAGGAAAGGTCACTTAGGAAGTGGCAAATCTAGGACTTAAGTCAAGGTCATCTGACTTCACGTCATGGTCCTGTTCCATCTTACCACGCTGCTCTCCACAGGGACACTGGTGTGGAGTGGAACCGTGCTGGACCTAGAAAAAGGCTTAAATGTCTATGAACCACACGGAGGGTATAGTGATTAGGGCCCTAGGGTCTGACGACAAACAACTCCTTCTAGGATTGGGTCATTTACTCAATGTCATGGCGCCTGTTTCCTTACCACTAAAATGGGCATAATAGAACCTTTTTAATGCTTTAGTATGGGAACTAAACAATCAAGTCAGATAGCATCTAGATCAGAGTCCTGCTTGGCCCTTAGCTCATAGGATTTTTATTATGAAAGTGACAAGAAAGAGTACTAATACAAAATGAAAGTTGATACAAGCTTCAGGTTGGCATTTTGTTTTATTGAAAAAAAGAAAAATATAGAAACAAAGAAGAAAATAGAAATCACTGCCACACACAGCAATCGCTGCAGCATTTTGATCTTTTTTTTCCAGGCATCTTTTCCTAAGTACATTCAGAACATTGACAGGTTTCTATGCCTTTTAAAAAATTTTTTTGGACTTAGCATTATGACAGAGCCATTTTCCTGTACTATTCAATTGATTTTTTAAAAAATTTAACTTTTAGTCATCGCAAAATGATGGTTTTCTCTAGGAGAACCACAATTTATGCTCCCATCCATGACTTTGGGTGTGGTTGGGTGTTCAGTGATTCTTGATTATCTCTGGTATGCTTTGCCTCCTGGACAGTAGGGCAGTGCCTGGCACACAGCAGGAGCTTCCTTCATATTTGGGCGAATGAAAACTCATGGTCTGAGAACTATTTCAAGAGAGCTTCCACAAATTGGCATTCCTACATCCATTCGTTGTATGAGTGTCTCTCTTATCCCAATCCCACTAGTATTTAAAAGTGAAAAGTATCTTTACCAACTGGCTATGTAAAATAGGGAACCTCATTGTTGTTTAAATGATGCATTTATTTAATAATGAGCTAAAAGTTTATTTATGTATTAATTAGCTGTTATCTGTATTGCATTATATTTCCCCCTTTTCCCTTTCTTCCTTTCATTTTTCCCACCTCCTTTTGAAAGCACGGTTTTAGAAGGAATAGGCACCAGTCAAAAGTCTGGATACATTTCTCTTGGCTACCTTCACATTTCCAGATCATCTATGAGGTTTGTGACAATGACTTGGGTGCTTGTTAATTATTTTAAGGTAATTGCATTAATAAAGGTATTCATTAACTCTGAGAACGCTGTGACAGCTCTTGGGTATTAATGGGCTTTTTGCTCAAGTTTAGGGAGTTGGCAGTTGACAATCAGCTTTCTTGACATTTTAGCTTCAGATTGCCACTCTGTTTTCTAGTAATTCCATGCAAACCTTATTAAAGTTCAATTATGGTTTTGGAGTAATCTCCATCTGAGGCATTAGCCTTCAGTTAATTACTGAGAAGTGATGACAATTGAAGAAAAATGGACTTTATTTTCTCTCATGACAACAGATTCCCTCCTACCCACCTGCCCAGCACAGGTGCATATTTCTTTGATATGGATCTTCCTTGCTGCTCAGGGAACCACAGAGAGAATCACGGAACATTCCAGAACTGGAAGGAACAGAAGACTTCATCCCTTGCCTCTAATTGCTTCTCCAAATCTCCCTCAAAAACCGTCGTCTACTTTCTTCTTGGAATATCCTTGTAAACGAAAGCCTCACATCTGCCTATAATCCATCATCACATGATGTGATCACTGATGAATACACAGTTCTTTCTTTACTTAGAGTGAAGTCATTCCTGCCACTGACTCATGTGACCTTGGAAAGTCCTCTTATGGCTTTCTCATTTCTAGAATGATGGTCCTGGAGTTATGACCCTGTGTCAAGTCATAATTTTCAAGTCCAAGTTGTAAGTCAACCGTTTTACAATGAGGATAGCTTAATAAATGCTTCCCCCTTCTTCAGGGCCTTTGTTTCAAAATAGAGGTAGAAGGGAACCAACACTGACTCAGCTCATATCATCTCATCTGGGGATTTTTCCTATATCATGTGGAGTAGATACTGTTATTATCTTCGCTTTGCAGATGAGGGATCTGATGCTCAGAGGGGCATGGGTCTCACTCAAGGTACACCTGCTCTTCTCACTGCCCAGTGGAGAACTACTAGCTTGTGCTAGGCACCATGCAGTTAGTCTAGAGGAGGGAGTGACAGAAAGCAGGAGACTCCACTCATGTTAGAGAGTCATGATTTCTTCCCCAAATGCCTGACACTGCCAGGTCATGAGTACTGCCTGCTCTGGTGTCTCAGAAGCAAGCCCTCTAGACTGGCACACAGGAAGGGACAGGTCTGTTTGGTCTCAAAGGATGAGATGATTCACATAAACAGAAAAGCAAAACAGGAGGAAGGAAGAGATAACAGCAAAGTCAGGGAGTAGGCATGAGCAAGGCAGACCAAGTGAGGGGGACTCCCACCCCAACATGACATTTGCATACGGCTGTGGGAGAGGGAGCACTGGCAAGAGAGGCTGGCATATGGCTCATGGAGGGTTTCCAATGCCTTGTCAAGGGGTCTGGATTTATTCTTGAGACCTGGGTTTCCAAGAGTGAGCTGCAGAACAGACACTGGGGAGAGGCTCCAAGGGAAGAACACAGCAGCATTCCCTGAACACCATCCCTTTTGCACTGTCATGAGCACTAGTCCAGTCAAGCAACCGAGCAGCCCTGCAGAAAGATGGGCATAGAAAGGCTTTCTTTCTTTTTTCACTAGGAAATTTCAATTACATATGCTTTTGAAAAGTAAAACCTAGCATCCTGGTAAATGTACACCCTTCTCTCCTGGGCTGGAAAGCAGTTTCATCACCCTGTGGGGGAGATCTTCAGGAGATGAAGTCACCTACTTGGGACAGGGATGACCATACTGTCATCCGTCTCCCAGCTGTCCTTTCCTGACCTTCCACTTCTACTTGCATTCCCAAGGAGCTGTGGCTCACAGCACTTGCTGTCCTCTAAACAACCTCAGCCTTCACGACAACCCTGGGATGTCTCTTCAGCCTTCTTTGTGGAGATGAGGTAGCTGCTCTCTGAATGGACAGGCCTGCTCAGCTTCCTGCAGCCAGTGGGGATGGCCATCCAAGCTCTCAGTCCCTGGCTCCAAGGGAGGGGCCTTCTCCCCATGCCCTGCTCCCCAACTTCTCCTCCATCCTTTCAGGGTGCTCCTTGAGGGAGGGGTTGTAGACTGACTTACTTTACTGCAATGGTAGAAGAAAGATCATGCTAAATAATTTGGAGGAAACGAGCTTAAGTGGGTTAAGTCTAGGGATCTGATCCATCTACTGATCTGTTTCTCTGAGTGTCTGACACCACCTCTACACTAACGAACACACTCCAGCCTTTCGCTGCGGGGTACAGGGGGCTCTAGGGGGGATTTGCTGGACATCAGAGGGATAAATTTGGATTTTCTATTTTGAGGACAGTTTGCAGGGTGTCTCCTTTCAGTCTGTGTGACTTGTGTTTCCAGGGATAGTTGGTTTCCTATCAATCATGGCCACCATGTCCTTTCTACCCGCTTCAAGGACAGCACCCCACTGGAAACAGAGACCTGCCCTCTGCTCCCGAAGGGATGACCTCAGCTGCACCTAAGATCTCACCCCTTCCAGAGGCCGCCCTTGTCCACTGGCCAATCTGTGAGGTCACAAGGGCCTCTCTCAGGTTAAGTGTGAAGGACCAGTTAGCACTGGGTTTGGCCAAGGCTCTTGTTGGGTCTCCATGACAGCTTGCGTCTTTCTCCTCCGGGGCACAAGTATTGCTCCCCCTGCTGCCCCCTGATGAGCACCCTTCACGCGACAGACACGCCATCTCAGGGTTACCGGCAGGGCATCAAGGAAGACCAGGACTCGCGCTTTGCCCTGGAAGTCAGGCTGCCAGTGGTAAAGCCAAGACAGTTCTGGGCACACCGGGGAGCCTGCAGCACATCCAGCCTCAGCACATGCAAGTCTGTACACTCCTAAGCTTTCACAGTGACTCATTCTTTACTCTGCAAAAAGTTGCTGGAGGGATATTCCCCCTTGGAGCTCTTCCCAACAGTCTCATAAGGCTCTTGAGGAAGCAGGTATTACTATCTCTATGCGGAAATGAGGGTTCAGAGAAATTAAGACATTTTTCCCAGATGACGTGGCCTGTGAGTAATCACGGGGGGGGTCCCACCCAGCACAACAGAGTCCGACACCTGCATTTTGCCCCCCAGCCCTCCTGGGTTTTAAGCTGTGCACCTTGGCGAGCTGCTCCAAACACAGCTGCAGTCGCCGTGGGTGCAGACAGGCCTGCTTACGGAATCCTAAACATGCTTGGAAGTTTTTGAAAAATAAAATCACACTCTTTATTCAGGGCCTACCTCCCCGAGCAGGCCCAGTTTTGAGCATCTGAACTCTTTGTTAATTACTGTCGCATTAATTAAAAAATAAATCCCCTTTAATTTTGTAACAGGTGGTTTGTGAGGCTGAAGGAGAAGTTGAAACTTGTGTGTAATTATCGTGCGGCTTATTTGCATTTCTCATTGCTCCGAAGGACACGGAGGGCCACGCTTCCCGTCTCCCGGCTGTCTTTCACCTTCACCGGCTGCGCCGCGTGGCTGGTGGCAGTGTCTCCTCTCCGCGCCACCTGGGAGAGCAGCGGCTCCAGCTGGCGTCCCAAGACTTCAGCCAACACCGAGAGCCGTGGCGCTGGTGCCTGGGTGGGCTTCTGCCGGGGCCTCTAACTCTGCAGGACCCGACTGCCCAACCCCGGGCGGCCATTTGTTAGGTGGGCGGCTCCTAAACTAAGCCCCGCGTGGTCCTCTGACCCAAGCACCGTGGGCACGCTGGGGGTGGGGTGGGGTGGGGGCCCCCCAGCTCCGTCCCGGCGCATGCGCTCGTGGATTCGCCCCACAGGTCAGTCTCTGAGCTGTCCTCTGTCCGCGGCATCTCTGCGTGCTGGGTCCATTCTCTTCCTGCCGTCTGAATCCTGAGCATGCGCTGTTATTGGTCAGGGGCCCTCACACTGGAGATGTCTGTTTCCTGTACAATTTCTTCCTTCCCAAGTCTTTCCATCAAAGCATGCACGACCACAGAAGACCACTTAAATATTATGAGCACTTTCTACTTCAGGTCCCGGTGTCATGTACTGAAAAGACCCCAGGCTTTGGAGTCAGACCTACTAGTGTTTGATTACTAGCTCTACCACTTAGCAGCTGAGAGACCCTGGAGAAGTCACTTACCTTCTCTGGCCTCAGTGTTTTGTATCTGTTAAGTGGACACAATCACAGCTTGCTTCAGGAATTCCTCACCTTGGCTATATGTTGGAATGACCCGGGGAGCTTCCCAAACCAGTGCTTGTGCTGCACTTAGAGCTGATGAATTTACACTGGAAATGTGAGCGTGGGCATCACATTTTTGAAAATTTCTAGCCCGGTGATTCCATCCTGCAGACGGCACTGGAACCCCTGTCTGAGTCCCTAAGCAAGTGCAGGCTGCCACCCTCCTCTCTTTTGTCCTGGGGGACAGTGCCTGACCACAGTGGGTCTGGGAAGGTTCCCAGGGGTTCCCAGGTAGGTTGTTGAGACTGAGTGCCCACCCCAGAGGGTAGGACATAGCCCCCGAGTACTGCACCAGCTCACGAGGTGGGGCTTGGGTCAGGCAAAGAGACAGCATGCCATCCTTCCCCTGGTCAACGGAAATGAGAACTATTACTTCAGTGGTTCTTCCAACCCCAGGCAGAGATGGATTCAAATGGCCATCAGGGGCTGTAACAAAACCAAGGCCAAGAATACTATCATTGAGGAAATGGCACCAAATTCCGCTTTAGGCCAACCTTACCTTCCTCATCCCTTTGATACCCATCATCCTGTAAGATAGGCACTGTGAGGGCCATTTTACAGATGGAAAAACGGAGACTCGGCAAGGTTAAGTGACTGCGCATCCTTGACACAGCAGAGTCACAAGTCAAATCTAGCCTAATTCTAAAACTCTCCTCCCTCCGTGATAGCCTTCCTTATAGCACGTAGCCCTTTCAAGTCTCACGGCTTATTAGAAGTAGATGCCATCCTTACAGTTTCTCAGACAGACCCCCTGCATCACCTTTGGCCCCCTCTTTCTTTACACCCCACATCTAACAGGTCTGGAAATCCCACTGTGTCAACCTTCATGACCTGTCCAGAATCCAAGCATGTTGCTTGTCCAGCTACCATGCTGGTTGGAGGCCCCGTCCATCACCTGGAAGACGGCTGGCCTCCCTGCTTCTGCCCTTGCCCGTCCCTATTTGTAATGGCACGAGTGATCAAAGGTTATCCCCACATTACCCTCTGCTGGCTCCCACCACGCTGTCACCGAGGCCCACGCTGCTGTGCACTGTTGAGGCCTCTTGTCCCCTCTCTGAGCTCAATACTGCTTCTCTCGGCTCACACAGCTCAGCTGTCCCCAAACTCTAAGCACACCGCGCCTGAGGCTCTGCACCCTCTGCTCCTGCTGCACAGAATGCACTTCCCCAGGGTCCACACAGCTCAAAGCTTTGCTCAACTATCATTCTGTTTAAAATGGAAATGAACCGCAGACACACCCTGTCCTCCATCCTGCTTTGTTCTTCTCCAGGGCACCCATCACCACTTGGGACAGCACTGCTGCAGCCTGGCTGACTGATCCATCGTCTCTCTCACGGCGAGATTTTTCTTCGTTTTGTTCCCTGCTGCATCCCGCACCGAGGACAATGCTTACACGAGCAGGTATCCAGGAAGCACTTGTTAAAGGAACAAATGAATGACTCCAGCCAGACCTGCTGGGAAAGGTGTGATGAGCACTAGTGAAAAGACTGGAGGACTGTGCTGGGGGGTGGGGGGTGTCCCCAGCACCCCCTGGTTTCCCGCCTGGCATGCACAGGACTGGGAGGAACACGGGTTCCCACTCCGTGCGCTCTGTAGTGCATCCTGCTTACACTGTTCGGCAGGCATGCAGTCTTGTCCAGCCTGCTGGGCTCTGAATCCCACTCCTTGCTCCATTATGTGTCTCCACCTCTATGTGCTTACCTTGTCCTGCCCCTTCTTTTCATCCTCCTCCTCCTCCTCCCACTCCGCCTCCTCTTTCTCGTCACCAGAATATGAAGTTCCCAGGCTCTTCCCATGGACGAGGTACTATGTAGACCCAGTATATACCTCCAGGTCAAAAAAATCTCAGTTCTCCAGCATAAGTACCACTATGATCTCTGTTTTATGGACGAGGAAACTGAGGTTCAGATAGGTAACTTATTCAGGTCACATTGCGGGTGAGTGACGATGACAACATGGCAGCCCAGCAATCCGGCGCGGTCCCTGCCGCCCCTTCTCACCGTTTCTGCTCAGGGTCTCCTGGACTGGGGAGTCACGGGCTCCTGTTTTCTGCTTGGCCTGAAGCCATCTCTGCACACTCTTCCCCAGGGCAACTGGGTTTGTCTGGAGTCACATGTCTGAGATCGAGTTTCTCAACCATGGCCCTGGTGGGGTGTCTTGGGCCGCGTGGCTATTTGCTGTGAGGTTGTCCTGTGAGTAGGTGGACGTGTAAGTCACCCTCGTCTTCTACCCACGAAGCACTGGCCGCACTTCCCCCAACCTGAGTTGCAGTTCCAAGAATGTCCCCAGATATTGGCAAATGTCACCCATGGGGGTGAAACCACCCTTGATTGAAGATCGCTCCTCCAGGGAGTGAGTGGTGGGCTGGACCAGGAGGCCTGTGGAATATTAGCAGCTGGCAGGGCTTGGTCTGTGCACCATCTTAAGCTCCACTGAATTAACTCAGTCATCTAAGTCCTCTCTCGGTTCTTCTCAGGTGAGTACCTGGCTTTGCCGAAGAAGTTCACTTTTATCAACTCCTGGGGCGAACTTCTCAGTGGGTCTACCAACAGCGGGCAGCCTAAGAGGCTGAGTCAGGCTACCTGGCTTCAGATGCAGTTCCACCACCTATTAGCCACGTGGCCTTGGGAAAGTTGTTCTCTCTCTCTCTCACCTCATTTGTGAAATTAAAACCGTCTTTGCACCTGGCTCCGAGGGTGGTGGGGATGCCCTGAGAGGAAGCTCACAGGGAGCCTCTCGCAGGGATGGGCCGTCATCAGGCTTGCAAAGCGGCAGCTCTTGCTGTTAAGTGAAGTGCAGCAGTTACTGAGCACAGGTATTTGCCGATGAAAACGAGTTGCCTGGAGTTTACCGAAGACTCTAATTTAGTTTTGCCTCCCAAGTCCCAGCGCTAGGTCACACTGGCCGCGTGCTCCCACCGCACCTGAACCCAGCAGCATCAGACAGTCAAGCGGAGGGCGGGGAGTGTGGTTAGCAGGGAGAATGTCTTGAATCGATGCTGGTTTCCAATTGCCACTATCCTTGCTTTTTAATTATAAATTACCATTAGTTTCGTTTCATCATTACCAATTTAGTTTGTTGTGGGTTGTTTGCTTAACAACAGTAATTTGGGTTTATGATTTTTCAATGACTGGGCTGTAAGGCACGTGCACACTGCAGTCCACTATGAATCATCTGTCTCCACCCGAGAGCAACCCGCTTCCAGCCTCCCGCTAAAGTACTTGCGCTGAGACACATTTGCACTACTGCTGCCTTCCTTTCCCAGGGGCACGTGGAAATAGGGGCCTGTGGGTCTTTGGACTCTGCCTGGGTGGGACAGAGTCAGAAAGGGCCAGAGACACTGTTCTAGAGCAATCTTGCCTTCCCTTTCTGCTTGCTAGAGGGGGAAGTGGAGGCCCAGAGAAGTGAAGGGTCAGAGGTCATACAGAGTCTCTGAAAGCAGCTCCTGTAATCGCCTGTCCTGGTCTTACTCCACTGCCGCATTACCTCGGGGGCTAGGACCTTTCTCCACAGAGTTCTGCGTCCCCACCAAGGTCGCTTGAGATTGTGAACATTAGGGTTTGGGGCACCTCCTGGGTCTTCCTTCCCACATGATGCTGCTTTGTGGGAGCTATAAGTGATGTACAAGAGCTGGGGATCTGGAAACAGACTGCATTCTATCTGTGACTGGGACAACTTATTTAATCTTCCCGTGACTCAGTTTCCTTAGCTGTAATGAGGATAACGACTGAAGTGACTTCCTCAGTTTGGAAGAAGTCAGACAATTACATGGAGGGTGTAGTGTCGTGCCTGACACATAGAAAGCCTCAGCAGAGGATGAGTGGCCAGTGTCTTCAGATGACCAGAGCTGGTGTCCCTTGCCATCTGAATGCTCTTGAAAGAAAGAAAAGCTATAGATTGTTCAAGTTTATCAAGTCATTTCACTTCCAGTATCTCATTTGATTCTCAAAACAACCCAGAGAAAGGACTTTTGCCCCACTTTTATGGATGGAAAGACTGAGCCTCAAAGATGTAGACACTGAACTTGAGTCTGGAGGCTTCAGGACCAGAGACCTTCCACCCTTCCACTCCCAGCAACGCCTCCAGGCTCACGTCAGTGTCTTGGTCCTCGGGGCCTGGCCTGACTTTCTCCTCACAGCTGCTCCACTCTAACAGGACACAGGTGATTGTGGGCCACTTGGAAATAACTCTCCCCTTGTTCTGCATGAGTAGAGCCCCTCTCCCAACTAGATGCAAGTGACCTTAGCAGAAGCAGCAGGCCACCTCTTTAACATCTGTCCAAGTGGAGTGAATCCAGGACAGGTGATGACAGGAACCACTTTCAGAGATGGTAGCAAAGAGCAGGACTGCCCCTCTGACAGTCCCCTCTGCCTCCCCTATGGGATGATGGCTGGGAGGAGCTGGGGGTGCGGGTGGGGCAGAGCTGACAGATTCCAAATAGACTGCAAGCTTCTGGAAGAATGTGAGCTTCAGCTCTGCTTATGGGTGGGGAGAGGCCCTGAGGCATCTTTGCAGCCCTGGTCCCAGCTCAGCACGTGTGCACAGAATGAGCAAATCTGGGGCAAGGTCAGGAATCACCTTCCTCTGAAACTGTAGCTAATAAAAAAGACATAAAGGAGGGGAGATTAAGCCATCGTCTGCAGAGAGCCAATCTAAGGGACAGCTCGTAGTGGGCTGCGCAAAACCCAGAGAATTTCCTGAATCTCATCACAAGCCTGGAATACAATTACCATCAGAGAAGCAGTAACATCTCTCATTACCATGGGAGACAGGGTCTGCGCCAGAGAGAAGGCATTGGGACTTAGCTCTCTCCTGCACTGAGGGGGCGTTGAGGAGCTGGCTGACAGGCACACTCCAGTCTCTATTGCTGGAGTGGAGATGGGGACAATGTTTGAGAGTACCTACTATGTTTCAGGCATTGCGTCAGTTATCTCGTCTTCCTTTATTTGTTTCAATCATGTCACACTAGCTTTTTTTCTTCTTAAAACTAATTTCCTACCACAGGAAAGTAGGTACATGCCTCTTTCCTTGCTTCTTCTCCTTCCTCTTGATCTTGCATGGATGTCTCCTTATTATCATTTAGGATTTAGCTCAAAGTTTGTCTTTTCTGAAAAGCCTTCTCCAATCCCCATTAAAGCCATAATTCCATCCGACACTCACGCTTTTCTACATCACTTTATTTTGTCTTCCTAAATGCATTTCTCCATACCCAAGACCTTCATTCACAGCCTTGTTATCTGCTTGTCACCACTGGAGCGTGAGCTCCTTGTGGGTGGGGATTCTCACAGCTTTGCTCATGGCTGTGTGTCTAAACACAATGCCTGGCAACAGTCTGTTCTCAGCAAATCTCTCTCCGACTTGGAGGCTGGGTCCTCTTCCCAAGGAGATTGACGTGAACCTCACAAATGCCCTGTAAGGTAGAATAGCTATTCCATGTGCGTGTGAAAAAACAGATGGTCGGGGGACATGAGGACTTGACCAGTAATAAGTGACAGGGAGAGCAATGCACGAGGTGTTGGCTCCAAAGTTGTGTCTTTAGCTGCACTATGCTGCTTCACCAGAGGAGAGATAAGGACCTCTGCTCAGCACGGTGTGGGTTTCAGGCCCCCGTGCTCCACCTCTTAGCTTCCCTCCATGAGGGGGACTGGCTTCCTGCAGCCTGACTCCTCAGACCTGCCTTTCTGGGCCCGCAGCTCCTCACCCTGACTTGCAGGCCTGACCCAGCCCTCCACCTGCACTCTGAGACGCACCCCTGCCCTTTAGTTGACTTTCTTTGGATTGACCAGTTACCAGATGTCATTTACCTACGTCCTGCCACCAGGCATATAGAGCCCCATGATTTCTAAGGACAGCTCACTCACTCACTCACTCACCAGCTCGTGCACCATCCAGCACGTGTGTACTGAGCACCTACTGGATCCTGGGTCCTGCTCTCGGCCTGGAAGACGCAGCACAAACCAAACAGAGGTAGGCATGTGGGTCTCAATCCTAGTGGTGCAGATGGGTGTCCACCGGAGAAATGAGCACAAGTATGTGTGTCTGTGTGTATGTACATATACATGTATATATATATCAGATGATGATAAACACTACAGGGAAAAATGCTATGAAAAATAATCTCTGGTAGGGATGGGGGAGCCAGGCATTTCAGGGCAGGTCGCCACCTTAAAGAGGCGGTCAGAACAGTCTCACTGATAAGGTGACATTGGAGTAAAGCTTGAAATGGGTGAAGGAACAGCCTATGCAGCATCTTGGGGAAGCACCAGGCGGGGGGTACAGCAAGGCACAGCCTCCAGTGGTGGCTCCTGGGGTCCTCACCCACGGCGTCTCACTAGATTTAGGAACCTGGGGTTGTGAGAGGCGGAGCGCATTGCCCAGCTCCTGTAACCAGAACCACAAACGTGTGTCCTGCCAGAGCCTACACTGCCCTCTGGCTGCTCTCATCCTCTCTTGACACAGGGTCCTAATACTTGGCAGACTTTTCTCACTGTGGCCTGGCCCTGTTGAGGCCCCTCTGTGTGTCTCCAGGCCCGTGCTTTCACTTCCCAGCCCGCCCTGTGAGCTGTGCTGACAGCTGACACAGAGCCCACCTCACTTTGGCAGGACAGCAGTTTCTCTACTTAGGCAGCTCATGAATCTCTCTGGGATTGTGATGAGCTGCTGTCTTCCTGGGTGCTCCGGGGGTGGCTCCTCCCTGAGATTCACAGGTCAATGCCACCAGAGGTCTTCCTGCAAGAGTTACAGGTGGGTGACGTACAACTGGACATGGCAGAAGCCATACTGACCCCATGCTCTGTGGCCCAGATCTGGGGCATGAATGGCAGAGAGACCACGAGGCTCTTTGGAAACAGCTGTCCACAAACCCTACCAATACAATGACACAGAGACATGCTCACACATGTGCGCACACAGCTACACACTCAACTGGACACACATGAAAACAAGCACAATCACACACACATCGCACATAATCACACAGCAACTGGACACACACTGACACACATATACAAATATTATGTGGACAGTTGTGCACACACAAAACAGAGATCTACTCAAACACACACACACGATCATACAAACACAGTGACCCGCACGCACACATACAACTGTGCACGCGCAGCCCCCTCCACCGTTGTGAGAGTTCCAGGTTCCAGGGCATCCTGGAAGCTGTTTTACAGCAGAGCCCTCACCTGTCAAGACTCTCCCAGAGTCAGGAGTCACCCTGAACGTCATGTGAGTGACCTTCCAAGGCAGGGAGTCAGAGACCCTTGCCTTTTCCTAATCTAAATTTCTCTGGCATCTGGGTCACCACGAGGAGACGGTCATGCGCTCCTTCCTTCCCCCTGACACTCTCCCAACCTGCAGTGCAGGAATGGGTCCCCGCCCTTCTGCAGTGTGCTTTCCTCACCACCCCTTGGCTCAGGGGCCCCCTCTCTTCACATTGTGCATGTGCGTGATTCTCTTCACCATGTTCCCTCCTTCAATACATCAAAAGTTCATTGAAACTTAAGAGAAACAGAGACTAACTGAGCACCTGGCACAGAACATGGCAGTTGGCCCCTGGGCCGCACTTGACCCTGACATCCTGCTTTGAACCCGGAGTGCCAGGATGGACACCCCCTGTACCAGAAGGCCTGTGTCTGAGGTCCACCTGCTGGCCGTGGTCACATCTGGCCCGAGAGCCAGCTCTCCCCGTTGTTGGAGCTGGCCTCCTGGGGTCGTGGGGGCTGAAAGCCCTATTGGGCCTTGCTGAGATTCACAGAACATGGGGGCCGATGGGCTGCTCGGACCTGGTCCACGCCAGTGATCTCAACACTACAGGAGAAAACTAAGTCCTGAGATGGACAGTCACAGAAGGCTCAGTCTTGGGTGAAGCTGTCTTCTAGTGTGTGTGTGGGTGTGTGTGTGTGTGTGTGTGTGTGTGTGTGTGTGTGTGTGTGTGTG
>RJWH01010666.1:0-15663 GCA_004363575.1 Solenodon paradoxus
CCTTAGAGACAAATGTGCCGACAGTACTCTCAGTTACCACTTCTTCTACCTTGAATGTGGCCATGGGATGCTCTGATGGCTGGAACTGCAGCAGCCCTTTGTGACCATATGGTAAGGACCTAACAGAGAAAAGACAGCAGGCTGATGAGCACAACATAGAAAGATAGACTCTGTCTTTGACATTTTCACTGAGCCATCATATCAAACCTGGGAACACCAGACTTTGTTTCATGAAACAACTTTATTGCTTAAACTACTGTTAGCTATGGATGCCCTTATTACAATCCAAAGTACTCCTGGCTGATACAAAGAGGGTAAAACTAAAATCTTGTAACATGCTAACTCTGGTTCAGAGACCACAAGATTACAGTAATGTTTTTTAATCCACTACATAAAAAGAAAGAGAAAATAACCTTATTCATAAAAGGAGGCACTAATTTTGCCATAAAGATTCTGCTGAGCTACTGAGAACAAGTGATAATCATGACACACTGGAAGCAATATTAGCACAACAGTTGTAGCAGATTGCATTATTAGCCCCCAAACTTCACCCTTCTTGGTCTCTACACTTTTTGCCACGTGCCTTTGTAGCAGCCCGCGCCTCTCTCCCCACCTTTTGACATCAGGCTTTAAAGAAACATGAACCCCATTCCATTAATTATTTTTCTATAAGTTGCATTTGCTGCATAGCATTCAGTTGATTATATCAGACAGTTACTTTGTCCCTCCTATTGGGTATTCAAAATGTTTAGATATATAATAGGAAAAATCCCTATATAGAACACCTTGTACATTATATGACTAACTCTTTGTGTATATTGATAATTATTTACTTAGGAAAAATTTCTAGTAATTGGATTGCTAGGTCAACAGATATGAGTATGTTTAGCAAGTTTTCCATATACCAAGGTTCAGTAATTGTCACTCTCACCAGCAGTGCATGAGACTGTTTTTCTACAGTACCCATATCACTCAAAATTAAAATCCTTTCAATCTTTTCCAATCTAATGGGTGAAAATAGTACACTGTTGTAGATACAATCTGTATTTTTTAAAATTTGGCAAAGGTGAACTTTTAAAATCTATTTACTGGCACATCTTTTTAGTGAATTTCTTATTCATGTCTTTGGTCCTAATTTTCATGGACATTATTATTTTGTTAGCATTCTTTATATATTAATACTATTAATCCCACTATCATACATATTGCAAATGCTTCCTAATTGATCAAATGCTTTTTTATTTCTTGACAAAGTCGTTTTTGTTTTACTTTACGAAGTCAAATCTATTTTAAAAACATGCAGCTTCTGTGTTTGCTGCCACCAGTAGAAATACTACAGACCCTATACCTTTTTAGCTCTTATGTAGGACGGTAGGGTGGAACTTCTCAATTAATCAATGCAGACAAAAAGAAAGAAAATAGAATGTTTTACACATATCTTAAATGCTGTGCACAATTCTAACGCTTTCATGCTCTTTAACATATTTAACCCTTACAATTAAGTGTGTGGCAATCATTGGATCTATTTTTACAGATGAGAAAACTGAGGCTCTGGAAACAATATGCATTCATTTGAAAGAATTTGGAAAGAATTTTGCTATTTTATATTATCTTAGAAACTTAAATTTGGTCCTTAATTCTGATGGTAATTTTCTAGTCATCTTTATTTGATGATATGGGTTTGATCATGGATCTGATCCCAATTATAAAGCAATCACTTCAAACAAAACTGACCTCCTGGATTTCTTAAGGGAACCGAAGAACAAAATCCTCCCAGTCCTGGAGAAATGACCTCAGTGCCTAGCACAAAAGCTCATTCTTCAGATAAAGAGCAACATTCCAGTTATCTCTAATTGCAACATCAATCTCTACCACTGAGACAGAAAGAACTGGGTTAAAATGTATTTATTTTATGAAATCAGGAAAACATCACATTTTAGAGAAAACTCAGAATAAAACAAATGAGACATGATGTTAAAAAAAATTGTCTTCTGTTGATTTCACCCATAAAGGACCACCTGGAAATAAGGTACCTACATTAACAAAGAAGCCAAAGTTTACAACATGTGACAGAGCCCCTCTGTGTTTGGTATTCCTAGGTTCCAGGTCCTAGTTAATAGCCAAACAATCAACAGTTGTGAATGGTTGTGATAATGAGAAAAGCTGCCAAGTGTCAAAATGGCAAGGGTAAGACAAAGAAGGCATCTGTTCACAGAAAAGCTATAACTTTGGGATTCCTTGGCGCAAGCTTATATTTTGTGCAAGGGTAAATTTGCCCAAGTCTCAGAATTCTAGTTTCACAGAAGTTTGGAGTTGGCAGATGACATAAAAGTAATTCAAACAGATTAACTGTTGCTGTGCACTTGAGCTGGGCATGGGGATTGACTACAAATGGGCACTGGGGATACTTTGGGGGTGATAAAAATGTTCTAAAACTGAATTGTGGTGATAGTTGCTCAACTTTATAAATGTACTAAAAATCATGGTGTCGTACATCTAAAATGGCTGACATTTATGGCCTATAAATTACACTCAATAAAGCTATTTTTAAAAAGCAATTCAGTCCAACCCTTCCTCTAATATTTGTGTCTTCTTGTATCTGTTTTCGCACTATTTACTCTCTAGCATTGTCTGAGGAGCTGGCTTTGCGCATGCTCCCCACAGGAGAGAAAGTTGGATAATTAGCTCTCCCTGTGAATAATGTCCAACAAGGCTGGTGTATAAGAGTTAGTGTTACCAACTTAAATATTTGAAACAATAAACTGAAACACTTGGGAGTTAGGATTTACCAAAATTGTAAATTTTTCTTTAAATATATCAATGTTATTTATACTCTCTACTTATTATTATGCATATCTAAAATGTTAATGGATAGTAAATATTAGATTCAGTAGTATTTACAAAGATCCATAGCTTCTAGTGAATATTCATCCTGTCATCAAAATCACTGCAATATTCAGAACGTTTAACAAGGTTAACAGCGATATCCAGAATCACACACAGAAATGCCAATTTAAGGACATATTTCATCTATAAAACTTGCTATTCCAATGTACAAATCATAGGATTTCTACAAAGTGCAGTTAGGGGTATAAGCATTTATTTTATTAGGAAGAATGACAAACCATTAACAGCTGACAGAAACACACAGTACACACTGTTAAAGCACCTTTGTTTCCTAGAGAAATTCTAGGGAGAAATTCCATGGAACCATTAATGACAGTGGTTCTCAAAGAGTGTTTCCTGGACAGTTGGCATCAGTGTTGCCCGAAAATTTGTTAGAAATGCAATTTACCGAGCTACACCTGAGACCTACTGAATCAGCAAGCTGGGACTAGGGCCCAGTAATCTATTGTCACAGGCCTTGTGGTGATTCTAATCGAAGATAATGTTTGAAAGACAGCACTGTATAAATACTCTCTCACACTAAAGAGAGAACTCTGATGACTGTGGTCAACACTCCCAGAGTTTCCCACTTCAGTTGACGCCCACGATCTCTGTCGGTAACTGGCATGATAACACACCCTTTTATTGGCCGCCTTCTTTTACTTTTCTGTAGGCCAGAACCTAGCCATACGGCCTCAGACAGCTGCAAGGGAGACTGGGAAATGTAGTTTGTTCATGTGTCCAAAAAGTGAAGCATGATTTGGTTAAGATAGCACTTTGTATGTCATAGTTCATATACTTAATATTAGAAATTGACAAAATGTAAGTTTTAGGTCATTTTTTCTTCCTTGTCTATCTTCTATCCAAATGTCACAGACACGTTCCAATGTCCTTCAATATCAAGAACGTTCTTTCAATCAAAACCACGTGCCTGTCCCTATAAGGTTCATGTATGACCTCTGACCCTTTCCATACTGGAAAGTATAATCTACAGTCATTCAGTTTTTAAAGGAAAGGTGAAGACAGAAAGAGAGGAAGAAGCAGAATTTTATTTTTATTTGTTGTTCACATAGCTTCTTCCCCCCCAGTCCCAGGATATGAACTTGGGTTCTTGGGATGTACCTGGACTACACTCGGCTGGAGGCAGCAGACCAAACCGCTGCTCCACCAGGGCATGACTGCTGAATTGGTTTTTACTGACTGTTTCTGCTGGTGTTGGTATAGGATGTACATTTGCTCATTCCCCACCCAGTTCCCTTGCTACGTAGAATGTCCCATTTTTTCTCATTCACATTGATTGGTCATATATTGCTATTTCACCCTTCAAAATCTCATTCCACATCTATGTATATACTCAACGGAAATGTCCAAGGAACAATTTGGAACCTGCAAAAAAAAAAAAAAAAGAAAGAAAGAAACTACGCAAATGTCCATCAGCAGTAAAATGGATAAACAGTGGAACATTATAGGACAATGAGAATAATCTACAATGAGAAACAATGTGACCAATCTTACCAACAAAATGTTGAAAAAGAACATCCAGATAAAAGAAGAGAACGCACTGAGTGCTTCAATTTATAAAGAGTTCGAAACATACAAAGTTAGTCTTCCGCATGAGAAATCAAGAGAAGGTTTGCCTTTGAGTAGTCATTTGAATGGGGAACAGATTGCGGATCACCAGGTGCTGGTAATCTGTTTTCGTCATCTGGGTGTCAGTTACATAGACATTTGTTCAAATTTGTTTTCAGCCATACACTTAGGATTTGTGCAGTTTTATGCATTCATGCTGTTTCAGTAAGTAATTCTGAAGAAAAAATTCCTCAGTATCTCTGCAACCCTGCTTAACATTTTTCTTCAATAAATCCTTACCATATGATGCTTAAGTACAGGGATTTAGATTTATTCATCTTCCTCTCCCAGTACATAGTAGACGCCTAATTAACTTTCACAATATTCAACATAAAATTGTTCCATTCTGCTTGGGTCAGCCCATAATAGCTCACGATTGAGAAAAAAATCAATTAGATTCAGCTTTATTTAATTCAATATCCAATTGCTGAGCTGTCAGATAACTTACAACCTAGCAAGGCTATAAAAAGATAATAAAAATAATGTCACAATAATAGCATAATAATAGCTGACTTAGCTGAATGCTGACTTAATGCCAGGTACTGGATTTAATACTTACAAAAATCATATGTGATAAGCTGTATTTTTATTTTCATGTTATGAATAAGGAAACGGCACATAAATTATGAGCCTAAGATCCTTGATTAAAACAAAGTGGGTTCTAGAACTCCTTTTAAACACAACCTATATTAGTTTTTGACTTTTGTATAATAAATTACCACAAACTCAGCAGCTTAACACAACACACATTTCCACAGTTTCCAAGAATCAGAAGTACAGGACTGATCTAGCTGGGCCCTCTGCTTAGAGTCTTGAAAGGATGCAGTCAGGTGTTAGTCAGTTACATTCCTGTCTAGAAGCTGTAGTGGGGAAACACCCACTTCCAAGCTCTTCTTGGCTATAGGAACTCACTTCCGGGACACTGTATAAATGAAACCATTTTCTTGCTATTTGTCAGGAAGGGACCACACTCAGCTCCTTGCCACATGCCCTCTCACAACATGGCAGTCTGCCTCGTTATGGCCAGCAGTGGAACCTCTCTGACCTCTAGACCCTCATCTAAAGGTCTCACCAGATTCATTCAGGACCACCTAGGATAATCTCCCTTTTAATTAATCCAAAGTTAATTATTAGGAAACTTACCTTATGTACCCCTACAAAACATTTATCTTTGCTATATAATGTAAGTAATCATGGGTGTGATACCCCATCATATTCACAGGTTTTGCCCATAACTCAAGAAGGGAAGATCTATAGAGATACGTACATCAGAAGGCAAAAATTTTAGGGGTGATTTTAGAATTCTATGACCCCACCACCCTAGGTAAGTACAAACATGTTGTCTGTTAGGAAAGATGGTGTTGAGATAGCCAATGCAAATACATCCTGGATCACCTACTATAGGGAAAGTTTGAGTGACAGAGCATGAAGGTCAGGAGGAAAGCTGTGTTCTAGAATGATAGTGCCATTGCTCACTTGGCCTTGCCATGTCCATTGTGAGGGGAGATCACGGTAAAAAGGTACACAAAATGGGGCATGCCGCTTGCTCTTAAGTGTCCCCATCTTCTTTAATATCTCTCCCCCTTTCAGGAATAACACACCATTGCAGAAGCCTTTTTAGAACCATCTAGAACCGACATAGTCAATGCCTACACTAAAGCCCTGAACCGAAAGGAACAATTCTGGCTGGTTGACAACTTCCCACCATGAGCAACTGGAACTCACGTCCTCTGACAGCACATCCTCTGACAGCACGTCCTCTCACAGCAGAGGAGCTCACTCAGACACAAATGCCTACCACACATGCACTCGAGAGCTGATAGTCTTAGGGAAAGCCCTCCACACAGGGTGGGAACAAGTGAATAAATGTCCTTGTCCTCTGGTCATCCAATGGGACAACTGTGAGGTGTGTTCTACACAGTTCTTCAGAAGGTCCCAATGTAACCTGACCAACTAGTTCACCCCTTATTGGCTCTTTTTCCTTCCCAGCCTCATATGCCCCGTCTTCCTCGCTGTACTTTCTGAAACCACTTCTCAAATCACTACCAGCACTCAAGTCTTTGTCTGCTTTGTGGGGTAGGTAGATAAACTGAGAGGCCCTTTTCCTCCTATATGCCTCATATTTAATTAATGCTGAATCTAATTATTATTTCCTGCATCCCTAAAAACTTTTTGAGAATTTAGACCTGTGCCACTAACAATGCACTAACCTTCTGTTCTCCCTATCTCTCTGCCACCTGTTTCCACCCTTCCTTAGCTGCCAGGATGCTCTTTCTAAAATGTAAAACTTTGTCTTGACGGTCTCATTCACAATTCTGAAAGGACTCTTACTTGTCTAACAAATAGAATCTAAATCCCTTAGAAGAATATACAAAGTGACTCATTTATTCATTGAATACTGACTGAATGCCTCCAGTGCCAGGCACGCTTTAAATGCCAGTGATGAACGAGGTCAACATAGCCCTCCTTTCACAGTGCTTACAGTTTCAGGAGACGGACATTAACCACCCAACCACTCACACAGGTAAATAGAAAGATATCATTGGAACAGGCGGAAGAAAAAGTCTGGCTCTAGAGCTGCATTGTCGAATATAGTAACCACTGATCCCATGTAACTATCTAAATTTAAATCTATTAAAATTAAAATTTCAGCCAATGACATTAGACAACAAAAAAATTTTCAAAATGCAAAGTGGAAAAGAAATAAAACTATGACTATTTGCAGATGATATGATCGTATATATAGAAAACCCAAAAGACTCCATTATAAAAAAAAAAAAAAAACTACTAGAAATTATAAGCTAGCAAAGTGGCTGGTTACAAAATTAATTTGCAAAGCTCTCACATTTTTATATGCAGTGAGTTAGAAGAACAAAAATTTAAGAAAACAATCCTGTTTACAATTCTATCAAAAAAATACACTAGGAATAAATTTAACAATAAAGGTGAAAGACATGTACAATGATAATTACAAATCACTGCTCAAAGAAATGGAAAAATAGTCCACGCTCATGGATAGGAAGAAGTAACACTATCAAAATAGCCACCTTACCTAAAGCAATCCTGACTAAAATTTCAATGACGTTTTTCAAGGTAGTGGAACAAATAATGCTAAAATGTATATAGAAGTACAAAAAAGTCTCAAAAAGAGCAATTCTAAAATATAAGCAGAGAAATAGAGGTACTATGGTTCCTACTTGCAAAATATACTACGAAGCAATAGTAACCACAACTATATGGCATTGGAATAAAACCCAACACACAGATCCATGGGATGTATTTGAGAGCCTTGAAACAAGACCATGTATGTAGAGTTAATTTATAACCAAGGTGACATCGGCATACAATGAAGAAAGGAAGGGCTTCAACAAATGGTGCTGAGAAAACTGGACAGCTATGTGTGTCAAATAAAAAGCAAATGCCATTTGATCCAGCAATCCCACTTCTAGGCACGTACCCAGAGAACACAAAAACCCCAATCAGAAAAAAATGTCTGCACCCCTATGTTCATAACAGTACGGTTCACAATAGCCAAGGCATGGAAACAACTCAAATGCCATGCACAGATAACTGGGTAGAGACACCGTGGTCTAGATACTCAATGAAATTCTACGTAACTGTTAAAAAGATGAAATTATGTCTTTTGCAACAATCTGGAAGGAATTGTAGGTGATTACACAAAGTGAATGAAACAAATAAAAACAGAAGTACAGGATGGTTTCATTCATGTGGAATATAAAGAAACAAAACAGACAAAAACCAAAAATCACAGAATATAAGACTATGGTAATGAGTGGGCAGGAGAGGGGAAGGAACAAGGAACGAAGGAGTTAATATAGTGGTGGTCAAGGGAAATGGAACTTTGGTGTTGGGTGTGGTGTGAAATTCACACAGATTGCGGTAAGAATTCAATATCCTGAAAATCATATAGCAATGTAAGCCAAAAAAATGACAATTTAAAAAAAGAATGAAACTAGATCGCTCTCTAGCATCATACACAAAAGCAAATTCAAAATGGATTAGAGACTTTGATATAAGGCCAGAAACTATAAACTATATAGAAGAAAATGTAGGTCACACACTTCGTGATACTGCCCTTAAAGATAGCTTTGCTGACTTAACTCCAACAGCAAAGGGAAATAAATAAATAACTAGGATTACAGTAAAATAAACTATCAATAGAACCAAAGATACCTTACTGAGGGAAGCTATTTGCACATTATATATCCAATAAGGAATAAATATCCAAGATTTAGAAAGAACTCATATAACAATAACCAAAGAATAACCTAATGAAAAAAATGGGCATGGGATCTCAATAAACACCTCATGAATTAGGATACACAAATAGCCAATAGGCACATGAAAAAATAGTTCTTTATCACAAACCCAAACCACAAGATACCACCTTATGTCAGCAAGAATGGCTTACATCAAAATGACAGGAAACAAGTACTGGTGAAGAAGGTGTGGACAGAAAGGTGGGACGCTGGAAGAGCCATTTTGGAAAACAGTATGGAGATTCCTTATATTTTGTTAAATAAAAATACTGTGTGATCCAGCCATCTTACTTCAAGGTATATATCCAAAGAATATGCAAGTATTAACTGAAAAAGATGTGTGTCCCCTCTATGTTAACTGTAGCACTATTTACATTAGCCAAGATATGGAAATACCTAAATGGCCCACTGATAGATGACTAGATAAAGATCTGGTATATAATGCAATGAAATACTACTCAGCCATAAAAGGTGAGATCTTGACATTTGTGACAACATGGAGGAAACTTGAGATATTGCTGAGTGAGACAGTCAAAAGGAGAAAGACAAATATATTGGATGATCTCACCTATAGCTGAAATTTGCATATATAATGCAAGCAAGCTGATAAAATAAAATTTTAAAAACTTCTGGACTATGACAGCAAGGCTGAGGTTTTCAGAATAGGAAGGGTCTAGGAGTTAGGTTCCTGTGGTGGAAGGGGATTACTATTATTTTATTTTCCTCTCTTCTTTTCTTGGGTTTTCTGCTGTTTTGTTTTGATCTATTTGGATTAATCGAAATTAGGGGAAAATGAAAAATTCAGTCTCTAGCCACATTTCAAGTGCTCATTAGCAACATGTGGTGTATTAGGCTATGCAGAAATAAAATAGTTAAACCATCAGAGAAAATTCTATTGGACAGTGCTATTAAACCTGTATCTAAAAGGGAGACCTCATGAAGACGTGGAGGTGAGGAGACCAAGGTGGGAGGGAGGCTTCTGCGAAGAAAAGACATTAGCGCGGAGGATCAAAGGACTGCAGGAATTGGCCATGGTTTGGGGGGCGACGGGGAGAAAGAGGCAATAAGAAACCTGGAGAATCCGCAAAAGAAATGGAACTTGATGATTGAGGGACAGGGGTGGAATATAGTCAAAGGCTGGAAAGCAAGCCAGGCGCCAGGGAGGGAAGGCATGCGCAAATCACACCAAAGAATTTGAACTTTTTCCAAGAGCAACATGAAGACATAGTCTCAACTTTAAAGCGCGGTCAGATTCCTAATTTTAAAAGGCCACTTACTGAATGTGCTTTTATGCAGGGGTGAGAAAAGATTATAAAGGTGACTTTCAATGTATTTTTTAATATTATGTTTTCAAAGAGGTATAATTTCAATTTCATAAACTAAACATAGGAAATGAAAACGAAAGGAAAATTATAAATATATATATGAATAAATGTAAATCAAGTTGATTCACTTTAACTACAACAGAGGGCTCCAGTGTATGAATAAACCACAGTTGGTGCACATTTTTAAATACACAGAATGATGCATTTGTTAAGCCTCCTTGCACAGAAGTAATAATATACAAGCATTTATAGAATGATATAAACCATCTCCAGGGAAAAGAAAGAGGATAAAAGGATTAGAGAGGTGGTTTACTTCGATTTGTGCTGTTTTCTTTCTTTTAAAAGATCTCTGAACCAACAATGGAAAGTATTTGTCTCTGTAATAATAGAATATTTATCTCTGTAAAAGAGCAGTGAGTCATATTCTTCTGAATTCTTTACAACGTGCTATCGTTTTCTCTATTCAATAGTTCATCACTAATAGTTTAACAAATGAAAGATAGACAGTGGCAAGAAGAATCGAGGGAGAACCAGTAAAGGGAGTCTTACAATAAATAGTTCAAGCTAGAGTTGATGGATGAGGATGCTGAAGACAACGATGGAGAGAAGTGGGTGGATTCCAAAACTAGAATGAACAGCATATTATCAATGGAAGGCAAGATGGTAGGGAAGAAAGAGCTACCAAGAAGTAATCTCAGGTTCACAGAAGTGGATGGGGGCAATGATCAGAATCTACACTCAACTCAGAAGAGTTACAGAATGGGGTAGAGCTTATGAGAAAGACTAATGATTCATTTTTAGATTTTTTTTTTTAATTTAGAAGTTTTTAATGCCTCTGAAATATCTATGTTAGCTGACAGGTAGCAGATGGCAGCATGAATCTGGACCTTAACAGAAAGTTCTACAATAGAGATATAAATGTAAGAATTATTAGTATATATGTATGCATGCATCTGTATACACACGCACACACACAAATATATATACTTACACATAAATACATCTTAGATTTGGATGAAATAACCTATAAAAATATGAGATCAAAAATAATATGGGGGTAGAGACGAAACCCTGACATTTGAATCAACATGGATGGAACTAGAGGGGACGATGCTAAGTGAAACAAGTCAAAAGAAGAAAGATAGACACCAGATGACCTCACTCATAGGTGGACTGTGAACAGACAAAACAGAGGAACAGATGGAACATAACCAACCCTGAAATATATGCAACAGAACTGAGGTGACCAACAGGGAATGGGGCGGGTGGGGCTAATGGTGGTGGAGCCCACTGGACAGTGATGAAGAACACTTGGTGATGTGGTGGAGGGCAGGGTGTGTTGACACATAACTAAGAAATGGGGAACCTATACATCGGAAGTTATCTTAATGTGTAGAATTACTATAATAAATATATATACATATATAAACATCAAAAAAATAAATGAAATAGGGGGAGCTGAACTGATATCAGATTACACATCCTTCTCCATAGCTCCAGCCATATTGTTGTGTTCCACGGCAAAAAATATTACAGTAATTATAATATTTAGAGTGCTAATTATTAGTTTCTAAGCCTCAGACTCAACCTAGAGACGAAGGTTCTCAAATATTTCAATCAACCATTAAAAACAGGTAAAGGATGTTTGAGGGGGATTTGAATATTGGCTCTCCTACTTGCATGCTACATGATTTATACAATTGACTTTACGATTATGATGCTCACGGGCCTTCATCCATGAAATGGACACGACCAGCGTACCCTTCTCACATTTGGATCATGTGATTTAAGACACACAGATTGGAACACTACTAAGCTCTCAATAAAGTGACATCATAACAACAATGGCAGCAATCATGACACATACTTCATTGCATTATGGAATTGCATCAGTAGAAAATATCTACCAAATATATTTTAGACTCTCCAGACATCCAAGAGATATTTCTGACTGGGATGTCAGGTATAGTAATAGAGGCATTATTTTCTTAAGCTTGAAAATGATAAGGTTTGGGTCATTTAATTTTTAAAGGTCAAACTACTGACATTTTGCGGCTGAAGTATTCTAACCCTGAAATAAACAATGTGCCTCATTCTGAAAATCTTTAATATGAAAAACCCCTTATAAAAACAGCAATTCTACTGCTAAGAGCAAAAACCAGACTCCTGTTACCAACTGCTTTTGCTGATAAGATGAAGCCGAGAAAGAAGGTGCCTAAGGCTTCCTTTTCAGAATGACATGGCACACCCCTCAGCCCCCGCTCCACAGTATTAGTGCTCCTGGGCCAGAGATGCTAATGGACTCACACAATAGGAACTGTGCTTCTGAATGCAGCATTTGGATTGCCTGAGATAAGAGACAGGATGCAACACCGAATGGCCATAAACCCTGTTATTACTATTAACAGGTCAATTTTAGAATGTGCATATGAACCTCTCCATTTTACTCACTTGCAAAAGGAGCTTCACAAAACTCAGTATGTGACCTGTATTTTGCATATTTATTTCAGTGCACTTGAAGTTCTCTTTGGTTTGCTTGTTGACCTATGAAGAAAATAATATACTTGAGTGGTGTTTCTGACTTTAAACAGCCACAGAGACTCTTCGGGAATAAATATCAGAAGATTAATGATTAACTTGAAAAATAAGTTAATTATTTCCCTCTCAAGAGCGCCAATCAATCTTCTGTTACTACTGCAAAACTTCCTGCTTCTCAGAATTTTTACAGCTAAAGATTGCTGTTTCCTCCTAAAAAGCCAGGGAGATTTTAATGAAACCCTTCCCTCGCTACCAGCAAGCGTCCCAAGCTACATCCATCTAGATGACTCAGGGTTGTCCTATCAAGTGGTTCCAGCCATTGTTTCCTCCCCAGCTCAGGGATTCTCCAGGCATGTGTGTGGGTATCTTAAACCATGACACCCAGGTAGACCAAATCCCTCCTGGGAACGCCCCCTCCCTGGGTCAGAAGACACCTGCACAGGCAGAAGTCAGAACAGAACAGGCCTAGTCCTGGGTGCTGACTTGAGTTAGCTGACACTGCTCAGCCCACCTGCCAGGTAGAAGCCACATGCGAGAGGCCTTTCTGAGTACCCCACCCCTCCCTGTTCATTGACAGTCTTTCCTCCTGGTTTGAATACAATCTTAATCATCCTCTGCTGCCCTCTCCAGATCTCTAGATAACATTCAGAGCCATGGGGCCAGAACATAACCTCTGCTTGACACTGAAGCAAATCAGACCACTTACTCAAGGGTCTTGGTTATCAAAGTCCACCCAGGACTTTAACAGTGGACAATGCTCACAGACTGGCCTGTTGCAGTCTTTCTGGGTTCGAGTCCTCACTTTGATTAATTAACGAACTCTTGATGAAAGTTCATAATTCTGGGATCTTCTTATTCCTCTCACTAACAACTAAAGGGACCCCCACAAGTAATACTAAGGAGGCAACCGTGGGAAGTTAAATGGAGAACTGACCCCGGAAAGAGCAGGAAGTCTACACAAGGAAAGTCAGGGGGTATATTACTGCCATAGTAACTACTGGGTGACACTCCAGCTTGAGACTGCTGGAGATGGTCCCGAACATGCCTTAGGGTTGTCCCACTGGAGGGGCAAGGAAGCTAGTAGGTTTACTCCATCAGTCAATGGTTGACGGTACTCCTAGAGGTTCAATTGCTTGGCACACATCACCTGCCAGATGTGCCTCCATAGCCAGAGAAAGTCCTCAGGACTCTAGAGATTTTAGTATTTATAAGCAAAAGGACATTGGAAGGTGTATTAGTCTCCTATTGTCATGGATCTTAAAACAACCCAATGTGTTGTCTTAGAATTTGAGAGATCCAAAGTGTAAAACGTGTTGGGAGGGCTACCTTTCTCCTGGAACTCGAAGGAAGAATCATTTCCTTGCTTTTTCAGCTTCTAGAAGCCACCTATTTTCTTTGGCTGACAGCTTCTTCTCCCATCTTCGAAGCCAATAGTATAACACCTCCAGCCTCTACTTCTGTCACCATTTTATCGCCTGAGTGTAACCTCCTTCCTCTCTTATAACTGCTCACTTCTATAGTGGGCCTGTGCAGACAGTCCACGATGATCTCATCTCAAAATCCTTAGCCTATTGACATCTGTAAAGTCCCTTTTCCCATGTAAGGTAACGTAATCACAGATGCTGGGGACTACGGCATGGACCTCTTTGAGGACCAATTGTTCTATGCCTACTATGGAGGATACAAGACTATTAAATGCCCAGGGGACATGTGGGGCACTGACAGTGTGTCATTCCAGGCAAAGGTCTTTGCAAAATAAATGTGGTTAATTAGTCTGCAAATACTTTGCGGAAATAAAATGTAGGTGCTGCATAAATAACTGTTACTTTTATTCAGCTAATAAAAACTGACATCCTTTGTTGCAAAACCCTAATACACATAAATACCAAGGGGGACATCTAGCTGCTGCTTTAGCATTAGTGTAAACATGTTTCCAGGCCCAGAATCACAGAGGAAAACTGAATGGCAGAATTTCAATTTCTTGTCAGTTTCACGGGGGAACAAAAAGCCTCCAGACAACCACATCTTATTTTAGGGGCCCAACTAATTTCAAGAACTTTCATCAAAGCAAAAAAAAAACCGTGTTTTCCTAGGGAACATTGCTGCTCTGTTTATGAAAACAAAACCAGCAAGCGTCCGCACAGGTGTTGGGAAATGCGAGATGAAAATCAGAGTGAAGACTTCGCTTGTCACAATGGGCTTCTGTAGGAGCAACCACTGGCTTCAAACCCAAGAAAACTTCACACTTTTCCGAAAAAGAACGAGGATACATAAAGGAAACCTTGCAGGGAAACCCTGCAAGGGTCAACAACAGAAAGAAATGCCTATGCCCAGCTGTTCTTTCCCTCGGTCTTTTTAAACGCAGCTTTGATAGAATTCTCTCCATTCTCTCTGTTGTTATTCCAACATAATATATTAAGAACATTTTCAAGAACGGTTTCTTGGGTACATCAGATAGATACATGCTTTATGCTAATGCAGAGATTTAGAGGTGAACAAGAATTGGGCTGTATCCTCAAGTTGATCGGTCCAGCTTGATTCCATAGAGGCAACCAAACCATTTCAGTACATTATGATACCTCGAATTTGTGGAAGACTGGATTTGGTCCTCAACTCCTCATTTGTGTCCTTATCAAATCCTCTTGAAGGTCAGGATTCTCTGACTCCGGGACTTTGGGTGGAGCAAGGCAATTTGCTTTGGAAAAGAGTACTTGTAAGCAGATATGCTACAACCAGAGGCTTGAGCTCGGTTGTTCGAAACAGTTCGCAACAGCCAAGACACGGAAAACACCTACAGGCCCATCCACGGTTGACAGCAGAGAAGCTGTGGTCTAGATACTCAACGGAATTCTAAGCAGCTGTGAACAAGGATGACACTGCCCTTTGCAAACACCTCGAGGGGACTGGAGGGGACCAAGTGAAGTGAAATCAGCTGGGAAAAAAGAGAAGCACAGGATGGTTTCGCTCATAGTTTTCAAATATAAAGAAAATCGACAAAAAGCAAC
>RJWH01010667.1:0-15664 GCA_004363575.1 Solenodon paradoxus
TTGCTTCTTCGGAGACAACTGACCCAACTGCTGCTCCACCAGGGTGCACCTCCAGGGCTGTCTTTAATGTGGGGCCAAAGGGGCAGCTGAGTTGCCCCAGTCCCAGTCTGATGAGGGGGCCCAAAAGCAGCCGTCTCTTGTGTCCTGTGTTCAAGATGGCTCTCGGAGCTCACTGCAGTGGGCCCTGTCCGGCTACTGCTATTCCCATTATCCCATGAGGAAACATAAGGAAAGGGAAGAGAATCACCCCCAACCCTGCATACATGCTTGTTTCTTTGAAGGGAGCAGAATACCTGCAGGGTGGTCAAGCTGCAGGTGAGTACTGTGGGGGCTATCTCTGGCACTGTGGGGGTTATTGGGCATTCCTGGCATTGGGATGGTTAAAGCAGCATGTGTTTTAGGTACGACATTTAGAGTGGTGCTTTAGGGGAGCCAAATTTGGTTCTGACTAAGGTGACTTAGTCCTTGCCTTGGCCCTGGCTGTTTGCATGAAGACTTGTTGGACCACACCTTGTTATTATGCAATGACTGATGGATAGTACCTACTTGTTGCTGACCTGATCTGCCTCCTCCCCTCCCTTTAGTCATCAGTGTATAATCCCATCCTGTTTTTGCCATTCCAGTGTCCCGTTTTTGTCTCAAGGAAATATATGCACTGGGGACATGTCTGTCTCTGTTATAGAGCTCTAAGGGCCTTGATTTCACTAGCAGGACAGTTTCTAGTGCAGGACAGATGTCTGCTAGATGTTTATTGATGAAATGATTGAATGGATATTTTAAAAAGGCCTCCCAGATATCAACTGAAAATTATTCTCATACATTCAAAAATCCTTTAAATATGTTTGTGCCTTTTCCTGTGACCCATGTGTACTGTGTGACCTTTAAAGGGCAGCAACTAGCCTCCAGCACAAGGTTTGGAATAGATTGGGTGTACTGCTGAGTGCTTCTTGAATGAATCACACAGTTTCTTCTTTCTGTCACTACAGCTAGCTAATCTCTTCTGGATCACAGGCTCTAAGAAGGGTGTGTACATCAACAGGCTTGTGGGTGCACTCTAAACATTAACTGTAAATATGGATGAGCAAGCAATGAAGTAAGTCTTTCATAGGGTCTGCCACAAGTTTAATACAAGGACCACCTTTTTTTTTTTTTTTTTTTTTTTTAGGATAAGTACAGGCAGGAATGAAGGAAAGTAGGCAGGCAGGAAGAGAGAGGAGAAAGAAGCACTTTATTTTGTTTAGTTGTTCATACTGGTTGTTTCCCTCTGGACCTGGGACACAAACCTGGGTCCTTGGGATGTACATGGCTTGCGTTGGCTGGAGGCGGTGGACTTATCCGCTGGACCACCAGGGCGCACCACATTTAATCTGACAATCTTCAGAGATTTTCCATTTGCACATAAGACACACAAATGGGCATACCCTGGTGGCCTAGTGGTCTAGTCCACCTGAGAGCAGTCCCAGATGTATCCCAAGGTCTCGGGTTCAAGACCCAGGGCTGGGGGGCAGGTGCAGGGGGACAACCAATGTGAACAACTAAATAAAAATAAAATGCTTCTTCTACCTCTCTCCTCCCGCCTGCCTACTCACCTTCATTCCTGCCTGTATTTTCAAAAAAACAACAACACAGCAACCTTACTCTGTGTCTGAAGCATGTCCATTTCTTGTTTGCTGTATTACAGCCACACTGGCCTTTTTTCAGCTCCTTCCCTGTGCCACGCTTTTGTACCCCAGGCACTTGGCATACACTGTTCTCATCTGCCTGAAATGTGGCTCCAACCTACTGAAACTGGCTAACTTCCAAACATCCTTCTCGTCTCATACTAAATGTCACTTTCCAGAGAGCCTTCCCTGGCAGTCCACCTAGGTTAGAACACCCCATTAACCGCCCTTGGAACACCTACTTGTCTTCCTTTGTGTTGACTCTCCTACTAGGCTGGAAACTCTGAGGGCAAACTGTGTACTTGTCTTGTTCACATCTATAAGCCTTATGCCTAGTATCTAGCACATAGTACTTGCTTAATACATATTTGCTAATTTAACGAATGGCAAATACTTTAGGGGTGGTATCACCACTGACTATGGGGGTCAGGAACCTAGCTTGTCAACTGCTACTTCTCAGTACCCCGAGTTTTTCTTAAGGGGCCATGCAGATTGGTGGCATAGTGCTGAGGAGTCAGGTCTGACCACAGAGCTCTCATTCTCTACCCTATGGCTGGCCTCATCCTCCCCTTGGCCTAGGCAGCTACAGAAGCACGGGCAGGAGGAGGGCCAGGACCTGAGGGAGAAGCCAGATTCTTTGATTCCTCGGGTCTCTCTCCCAGGCTTGCCCCTGACCACAGTCCATCCATGGAACCCTCTCTCACACAAACATATCACCCAATGTCAAAGCCTTCCTGCCAGCCCCCTTGCCTCCGCGCAGCTGCCACCGCATCACCCACAGACAGATGGGAAAGCTGCACGCAGGGTCCTGGAAGAAGCTCCTCTAACAGCGCAGGAAAGGATTGATAGGGCTCATAGCTCCCCTTCTCCCAAACACACGCACACCACATACATGCTAGCACACACACCACACTCACACACCAACGCACACACTACACACGCCACACACGCGCACACACACACGCGCGGACCTAAAATAGGAATGGCCATCTGGACCCACTTACAGGGCTGGCTGGGGAGGGAGGGATGCAACTGGCACGCTGGGAAAGCTTCGATGGTAACACGCTTTCGCTGGCTTGAAGGGCAAACTCAGTGTGTCCTCTCCCGGTAGGAGTCAGGGCGGGCCCATACTGGCCCAACGTGATGTAACGTCCGGGCTCGCATACCTCCTCCCTTGGCCGTCTCACTTCCCATCCTGGTGGTCAAGGTCCCTGTGGTCTGGCCTCAAATGCCAACCTTTTTTTCTGGCCTATCGCACTGTCTCCCTTGTGTCTTGCTTGCAGTTGGCCTCATGGGACCGCTGACCCTTCAGAGGAGTGTACTTCAGACCTTGTGACTTTGCTCACGGCGTCTTCAGCGGAGTGCCCTTCCCTACGCTCCTCTCCACTTTCAAGGTTTCCCACACACGCTCCCTCTTTGCTCCCAGAGCACAGAGGCTGTTTCTATCTACTGAATATTCATGTGTACTTGCATAGCATTAGCTGTTTACATGTCAAGAGACTGTGAACTCCTTGAGAAGGGACTGACTGATCTGTTGGCCTGTAGCCCGCACCACAGACAGACAGGAGGTGCTCAGGGCACATCACCAGAGCTATCTGTTGGCCATAGATGGCCTCCTTCGGGGACCCAGGGAAGAGTAATCAGTAATCCAGGGGAGCGGACTGAGCCTGGGATCAGCATGGTTGCAGGCTGGAGGAGCTGCTGGGCGAGGTATGGTGTGTTTGGGGGAGCAGGGGGTCAGTGTCCTTTCTTTTGCAGCCTTTCTGCTTCAGTTCCGTTCGTTACCTTCAGACTTCTGGGGACTGGGTTCATCCCATTAAGCCCTAAACCATCTTTCAGGGTGGCTCCAGACCTTTCCATGGTGGGAGGGAACTAGTTGGGCCAATATAATCCAAGAAATGATTTGAGAACAGATCCCTTGACCCTTTAGACAGTATTTACAAAACAACTTCATTTCATTTTATATATTTATCCCAGGTTATAGAAAACACAAGGAGGCATGCCCTGGTGGAGTAGCAATTCCATCAGCCACTTTCGGCTGGTGCAGTCCTCATATGTCTCAAGGTCCTGGGACTGGGGAGAACAACTAAGATGAATAGCTAAATAAAATATTTCGTCCTCCTCTCTTCCTGCCAGCCTCTGCTTCCCTTCATTCCTGCCTGCACCTTTGGAAGGGAGGGAGGGAGGGAGGGAACACAGCTAGGACCAGAATCTAAAGCTCCGATTCCCAGACAGGCAGTAAAGCATGATGGTTAAACATGTGAACTCAGGGACCAGCCAGCAAACCTAGAGTTTGAACCTCAGCGGTCAGCAGCTGTCATGCCTTAGGAAAGTGACGGAAACTGTCAGGGTCAATTCCCTTATTTCCAACGCAGGAAAATGGTAATTCACATGTACGGTTCTCATCAAGCTGATTGGCTACAGCTGAACAGTTCTTGGCTCCAACGAAACACTCAGTATTAGCTGTTATAGCAGTTAAAACCACACATCCACATCACATCACCACTGTAGAAATGTTAAAGGACACTTTTTTAAAAAGAAAGGTGCAGGCGGGAATGAAGGCGAGTAGGCAGGCAGCCAGGAAGAGGAGGAAGCATTTAAATTTTTATTTAGTTGTTCATTATCTTGATTGTTCCCTTCAGCCCCTAGACACAAACCTGCAATCTTGGGATGTGTGTGGACTGCGCTAGGTCAGAGGCAGTGGAATAACCGATACTCCACTAGGGCGCACCTTAAAAAGCACTTCGATGTGCATAATCTCACTATGATTTGGAGTCTCCTTACAAAGCAGTGAAGTAACCAGCACAAGGATCATGACACTCATTTTACTATCTATCTAATCTGTCATCTATCAATCAAGAAATTCAGTGGGAGCAGAAGGCAGAACAAGGCCAACAAGCGTGCGGTCGCTGGCTGCTGCGTCCGTCAGAACTGGCTTCCTCCTGCCAGCCTCGCGACCAGACGGGGCACTTCCGGGGGAGGACTCCTGGTGCCCAGTGAAATCCAGCATCCAGGGGCCATATATAGTCCCCGAGTTTGCTGCTCAATGTCTTCCCGATGATGTGGAGGTTCTTGGAGGGCAGGCACAGGTCTATTGTGTGCATTTCCAGTAAGCCAGGCACACAGAAGCACCTTCAACACCATCATGACATTGAATAAGAAAAACAGTTTGAAAGCTTTGGACCAGTAACCGGTTAGGGACCCTGTCTTGGTTTCAGCTTCCAGTTCCCTGGGGCCCTTAGGCAGCCCGTCTCTTTCTTCTGTCCTTCTTTGGAACCCACTGTCTGTCAGTGCAGAGGTCAGAGTAGGCCAGTGTCCTCAGCTCTGGTTGTACATTAGAATGAACCTGGGGTGTTTTAAAATAATGAACGGGGTGCGCCCTGGTGGAGCATAAGTTATGTCAATTTGCCTCCAAAGGACAAGGGCCACATACCCCTGGCTTCAAGTTGCAGGCCTAGAGGGAACAACCAGTGTGAACTAAATGAAAAAATAATTGAAGTCCTTCCTCCTCTCCCTGCCTGCTTGCCTGCTTGCCTTCATTCCTGCCTGCACCTTTCCTTTAAATAACAAAACAGGATGAATTCCTGGGCTCCACCTCAGACCGATTAAGAGTCTCTGGGGTGGAACTCTGGTAGTTTCCTGGTTGATTCTGAGGTACAGCAGACTGAGAACCCCTGAACACCATTTAAGTCCAGCGGACACATTTCAGCAGGTTTCTAAGCAGAGACCAGCAGCAGGCTTTTGGGGCCACAACTGCCAACCACTAACACAGGGGTCCTAATTCTAATGTCTGTTTTGTTTTAAGGGTGCAGCAAGAATGAAGGCAGCAGGCAGGTAGGCAGGAAAAGGGAAGAGAAAGCAGCACTCCATTTTATTTAGATGTTCACACTGGTTATTCCCCTGGCCCTGGGTCTCAAATCCAGGACCTTGGGATGTATGTGGGACTGGTTGCAGGGAGTACTAGGCCGCTAGTACCCCACCAGGGTGTACCCAGCGCTTTGTTTTTAACATACTTCCCCATGTGTGACTCATCCAAAGCTCTCACCAGCCTGCTGATAGCCTGTGGCTCAGCCCATACAGTGAATGTAGCAAAACAGACATTAGAGGTGTGCCCTGGTGGTCTAGGGGGTCAAGTACACCTGGGGGCAGTTCCACATACATCCCAAGGTCCTGGATTTGAGACCCAGGGCCAGGGGACCAACCTGTGTGAACATCTAAATAAAGGAGTGCTCCTCCCTCTTCCGGTCTACTCACCTTCATTCCTGCCTGTGTCTTTCCTTTGAAAAAAAAGGTGTGTGTGTGACCATGGATCTTTTAAATATTTCTCTAGTTTTGCCTTTTCCAGAATGTCATAGTTGGACCCATACAGCATGCCCTTCAGATTGGCTGCGTTCACTCAGCAGTATACATTTAAGTTTCCTCCATGTCTCTTTTTTTTTTTACCACAAAATAATATTCTACTGTATGACTGCACCAGTTTATCCGTTCACCTTTTGGAGGACTTCTTGGTTGCTTTCAGTTTTTGACAATTATAAAAAAAGCTACTATAAACATAAGTTCTCAACTCACTTGGGCAAATATTAAGAACAATTGCTGGATCCTATCATAAGACTGTAATTTTGTTTAGAAACCACCAAACTTCCGAAGTGTCTGTGTCATCTTACATTCCCACCAGCAATGAATGAGAGTTCCTGTTTGTCAGCGTCGGCATGGAGTAATTTCAGTTTGTTGTATTCTAGGCCTCATGACAGGTATGGTGGTATCTTACGTTGATTAAAATTCCCAAAAACATAATGCTGAGCATCTTTTCAGTGCTTATGAGTCACTTGAATGTCTTTTTGATGAGGTGTCTGTTCAGCGCTTTTGCCCATTTAGAAATTGGGGTTGTGTAATTACTGAGTTTTAAAAGTTCTTCGTATATTTGGGATTTTTTTTTTTTTTTAATTTTACACTTTTTAAAAGGAAAGGTACAGGTAGGAACGAAGGCAAGTAGGTGGGTGGGCAGAGACAACAGGAAGCAGCGCTGGTACTTTGTTTGTTCTGGTTGTCCTTCCTGGCCCTGGATGTGAACCTGGGTCTCTGGGATGCATGTGGACTGCACTTTCCACTGGAGACGGTTGACCAAACCACTATTCCACCAGGGCGTGCCTTAACAGTGGTTTCATAGAACAGAAGTTTCAATGAAGTCCAACTTACCAGTCTTTTTTTCCCATAGATTGGGCTTTTGATGTTGTATCCAGAAACTCATTGCCAAACCCAAGGTCACCTAGATTTTCTCCTGTCTTATAAAAGTTTTATAATTTTCTGTTTATATTCAGGTCTCTCATCCATTTTGCCTTTGTTTTTTAAAGAGAGGAAGAGGAAGGCAAAAAGGAAGGGAAAGAAGGAATAAACATGTTTACAGTTTTTCACTCCGTCCCCGGGCCACGAACCAGGTCCTTGGGCTTTTACGTGGGCCACACCAGTGTCACAGCAGTTTGCACCACAAGGGTGTATCCCCATTTTGAGTTCATTTCTGTGAATGGTTTAGTCAGTGTTTAGATGTTTTTGGCATGTGGAGGTCTAGCTGTTCCAGCACAATTTCTTTTCGAGACTCTCCATTCTCCAGTGAAGTGACTCTGCTCCTTTTCAAAGATCAGTCAGTTGGCCAGATTTGTGGGCATGTTTCCGTGTTCTCTATTCATTCCGTTGATGGTTTTGATTTGTTTTTTGGCTAGTAAGACACTGGTGATTACTGTGGCTACATGATAGGTCTTGAGGTTGGGTATTGTCAATGCTCTGGCTTTGTCCTCTGACTTTGTTCTTTCTGTTGGCCATTCAGGCTCTTCTGTCTCCATGAACACTTTGGAGTCAAGTTTGGAGTCCCAATTGCTGGGATTTTGATTGGGATTTCATTGAAGCTATAGGTCAAGTTGGGAAGAAATGACATTTTAATACTGAGACTTTCTATCCATGAGCATGGAATAACCTGATTTATTTTGCTTTTCCTTTATTTCTGTAATCAGTTTTGTAGTTTTTTCTCATATAGATCTTGTACATATTTTGCTAGTTATTCCTAATTTCTTTCTTTCTTTTCTTTTTTGGTGCTGATAGGTGGAGCACAGGATTTTTGGCGGGTAGGGAAGCTATTCTATATGACAGTGTAATGATGGACACGTGATGTGCATTTGTCAAAATTCATGCTACCATACAACAGAGAGAGTGAACCCTAATGTAAACTATGGACTTTAGTTAATAACAATGTATCAATATTGGTTCATAAATTGTATCAAATATACCACACTGAAACAAAGTGTTAACAATAGGGGAAACTTAACTAAGGAGAGGGGAGTTGTCTTGTCTGTCTGCATTACCTGTTAAATTTTCTGTAAGTCTACAGCTGTTCTAAAAAAGAAAGGCTATTCGTTAAAAAAGAAAAAGAAAAAACTCCCAAGGAAAGGGAACCCTTGAGGTTTTCCAATGGCTTCTCCTTGATTAAAGTATCAAGGCTATAGCCTTGCACCAAGCATGGGGAGCCCTCCACTAGGTGACTGCCCCTCCAGTCAGCGGGCCACCCTCCCCTCTGCGACGCTGCTGAACAGATCATTCCAGCTGAACTAAATCATTCAGATTCTATGATCAATCTAGGATCTCGTACTATTCCTTTGGTCTGGAACACTGTCTGTCTGGAAACGTCCTGAAGAAGCTCCTGAAGACTTGAGAACACAGAGGTGCCCACAGCACCTGCTTCGCATTACCACCTGCTGAGCTTCTGGCAGGACCTCTTTCCTGTCTATCTTCTGCATTAACCTGAACATAACCTGCTGACCCCACACTGGGACCAAATGCACAAGGAGAAGAATCACAAACGTTGAGTGAAACTACTGTTCCCATAGTACTGAACCAGAGTTCCCAAGCTGTGCATCAAGGCACCTTAGGGTGCCAGAGAAAATTCCCAGCTGAAATCTGAGACACACTCAATATCTGTTAGCTGTTAGAGCACTACTAGCTCAAGGTAGTTCAGTTTCCTCATTAGACTGTGCTAGATTCTTTTGATGTCATCTTTGAGAAGCTGGGATTTTAGCAGTTGGTGATAAAAGCAAAGGAAAGTCAGAGTGGAGCAGGAATGAGGGTGTCCATGTCCAATCTGATTAGGAAGACTGACAAGCGTGCAGTGACCAACAAGACCTATTAGTAACTGTAATGACTAAAGAATGGAATAAACACACTATTTCTTCTAATTTATATGTACTGTCTTTCTAAATGATGACTAATCTGTTAGGACAAATTCTTAGTGCACTTTACTTAATTCAGTGAACTGTTATGTATTTATTTCAGCTTATGGGCTCCATGGAAAAGAAGTTACTGAGACCTGAATGGCGGGTGAGCGGGCTGAGGTCTGGGAACCTCTGGCCTGGGAAGCCCTCTAGCCCAGCGCACATTCCTCATTCCTTTCTAATGAGGAAACCTTGGGCCACAATATAAAAATGTGTATTTCTTGTTTGGGTTCTGGTTTTCAAAGTTTGAAAAACCACTGAGACTGCAATCTTCCTGCTTTACAGAAGACAAACAGCCAGGGTGAAAGCTGCAAAGTCTGCAGATCACAGCACCAGGGTGGGAAGGCCACTGCTTGCTCACAGGGACCTCTGGCCTCTGCAGCAGCCCTCATCTGCCCAGGAGAGGCATGGCTACTTAGTCACAGAGCTTCAGAGTTGAAGGCTTAGGTACCATCACTTTGAACCCAAGACCCATGTGCACCCCACAAATACCATCAGCCACACCTAGAACAAAATGGTTTTAATCAATTGCGTCACCCTCACTCTCCTGGGAGCGGAGCAACAAAAAGGCTCGGCTCCTGCCCCCAGAGGACAGTAAGGCTTAAGTGTCTCTCCACACTGCAGGGCCCAGGCTGGGGTTGAGGGGGCAGGGGAGGGGGGGTGGGAGAGGCAGGAGAGGAAATGGCAGGTGGCTCGAACACAGGAAAGCAAAAGGGTCCCTGCTGGTCCTTGGGCCCCAGGGCCCAGCCCAAATACTCCCCCTCTCCCCTCCTGGCTAGAGAAAGGTCATGGAGAAGAGACAGGGGAGCAAGTCCCAGCAGCAGGAGAAGCAGCAGCAGCTGTTTCCTTCCCCAATAAATATACTTCATTACCAAGCTAGAGGAGAGGGTTGGGAAGAGGGGCTGGGGTGGGGAGGAAGGGGGAGAAGCTGCCACCTGTGTTGCTGGGATTAAAGCAGTATCAAGATGGTGCCAGACCCCCCACCACTATCCTTACCCCCCACTTCTTAAAACTGTGAAAAAGCTTTTAACATGGCTCTCCTGTCTCCAGGGCTGCTCTGAAGCCTGACTGAGAGGAGGCACCTGGCGGAGACAGGGTGGAGGGAGGGTGGGAGGAAGGGAAGAAGGGAAATGGCTTCTCCCCAGAGGCTGCAGCTGGAGGGCTGGAGCCAAGTAAGCACAGAGGGGGGGAGGGAGAGGGAAGGCTGAACCCACGACCAGAGCAGCTCGAGCTGAGAGCCAAAGGGTGGGTGGGGGGCTTGGTGCTGCATCCAGTGTAAAGCTTGGGGCTGCTGAGGAGGGCAGGGCTGTTAGGGACTTCCCATCAGAGTGGCTCAGGAGACCCACCCCCTCCTCCCAGAGCAGCAGGGGACAGAGAAAAGCCATCACATCTTTGGTCTTTGTGGCGGCTCAGCATGTGGGGTGGAAGGGAGGCAGAAGGCCCTTAGCAGGGAGGCTACCCAGAGAGAGTAGGTCTGGCTGGGAGCTCTGGCAGAAAGGTCACAGTGAGGCCGAGGAGCAAGCGCCCCAGAGAGTGGCCTAGTGCAGGAGGGCTGGCACAGGTGGGGGTGTGCTGTGGTGCCCCACCCTCTGCCAGGCCCCTAGGGAAAGGCTGAGACCCCAAAGGTGGCCAGAAAGAGCAGACACAGGACCTAGAGATAGTGGCCACGAGGAGGGCAAGATGCCCTACTGCTGCCAGGGCGGTGGCTGGCCTGGCCCACTCAGGTCCCCACCCTTCCATCTGCTTCCACCCTGACAGGTGGGTCTGGAGGGAGAGTGGGAATCGGTTCTTTTTTAGAACCTTCCCTGAAGACTGAGAGGGAGCTGGCCTGGCCTGCTGCAGGGCATGAGGGGCAGCAGATCAGGGCTGGCCCTTCCTGCTGGGGGTCCACTCCCCTGCGCTGGCTGGAGGAGTCAGCATCCTGAAGACAGCGCTAGTCCTGCCTCTCCTCCTGAGGCAGGCCAGAGCCTCCCAGACAAGGAAGTGGGTGGTGGGGGGCATAGTGCGGGGCTTCCCTCTGTTCTTCTGGGGCTGGGGCCAGGCGAGGGGCAATCTGCCAAAAGTCTGAAAGCCAGCAAGTTGTAGCAACCCCACCCCCAATGCCAAACGAACAAATAAAACAAGGGAAATGAAAAAATGGGGGGAGACAAACCAAAACAGAACCCCCAACCTCCTGCCCAAGGTGGAGGGTCCAGCCATTGCAGCGGCTGGGACCAGGGCCGGGAGTGTCTAGCTGGGCCGACACTGCACCTGGCCCTCGGAGCTGTCCTCATCGTCGGAGGCCCCTGCGCCCCCGCTGCTCAGGCCCGTGATCCGGTAGCCCATGTTAAGCAGCATCACCTCCAGCGGGTCCGCGTTCATACGCCGCTGGTTGGCCTGGGACGCGCCCTCCATGTCTTCCACCACTCTGCCTGCGAGGTCTTCACTCTGTGGGGGAGGACATGGACTACTGGGGACTCTGGGGCGGGGACACATGCCCGGATGTGAGGTGTCCATGTGGGGACACATGTACCGGGACACATCGGAGCGGAATGTGCTCACCAGGGCAGGATAGGGGACACCCTGGAAAATGACGGGACACACGGCAACAGCACATCTATATGGTGCACACCACCTGGGGTTGTATCCTGGGACCTCACACATGGACATATATGAGCAAGGACACATCCAGGATGTGTTGGGCACAGAGACTGGATATGGGGGGCGTGGGAGTCCAACCGCCCCCACCCCACTCTTTTCTGCTGCCACTCCCAGCAGCCCTTCCATTACCCTTCCTTGCTCTCCCCGGAAGGAGGGTCCCGGAGGTTCCCTTGCACAGCAAACTGCCTCTGGAGTGAGATATGCCATTGGACTTCCGTTTGCCAGCTGGAAAGGGGAGGCGTCAGGCCCACCCCTCCAGCTACCCGCCCTGGGAGTGAAGGGCACCTACTGTCCTAAGTGTCCCTGTGGGCCGGACACTTCACAGGCATCTTTAATCCCCAGAGCAACCATCTGAGGGGGTGCTGTCATCCCACTACAAGTTATCGATGATAAAAACGGCTCAGGGACGATGACGCCCCTCAAGTAGTGAGTATAAGGACTGGGATTCAAATTTCGGTCCCACAGACTCCACAGCCTCCAGACTCCTCATGTGACCGAGGGCCCAGCCTCTGAACAGATGCTGAGGCCCAAAGCACATGTCCGTGAGGGGCAGGGGACCCAGGCGCCTCAGAGGTTCCCTTCTCATGAGGCAGCGCTGGAGCTGGTCTGGCTGCCTCCCTGCCCATTCCCTTGTCCTGGCTAGATGATTCTCGCATGTCTGATTCACAGCTCGCTCAAGGATATATCCCTAGAAGGCAGGAGCAACACTTGTGCTGGGAACTAGCCACTGCGTTTGGAGTTTTTAGAACTTGATGGCTTCCACTTTGCCACAGCCCATGGCCCTTGGGTAAAAGCTCACTCATCCTAGCAACTTCTAGTTTCCATTTTACTTACTTCCCTCCTTCTCTTCCCAGTTCTCCCAGGCTCTGCCAGGCGTCTTGCAAAGGGACCACCCATACCTTTTCTCCTGCCTGCCTTTGGCTGCCTTATCTGCACCCTCACCTCTGGCCGGGGGTTCCAGAGTCGCACCACAGGGTCGATGCCGCTGGTGGCCAGGAAGCAGTAGCTGGGGTGTGGCTGCAGGCAGTTGACGATGGATTCATCCCCTTGGAGCACGCGGAGCAGGTTGGTGGTCTCCTTTTCCCAGATGAAGAAGGAGCCATCATCAGAGCCACTGACGATGTACTGAGCGTTGCTAGCAGGGGGCAAAGGGCAGGGGTCAGGTAGAGAAGGCATGACTTAGAGCAAGTGAAAGCGGGACACTTGGAGCTGCCCATCTCCCGAATGATGAGATGTTTTGACTCAGAACTCCTGTGCACTAGGTAATTCTCTCCGCTCAGCAGAGCTCATCACTCTTACACTCAGGGTCAGGACTACGTCCCTCCAAGATACTTCCCCGTGGGAGCCAGGGTCAGATCTTATGTTTCTGAGGTCTCTGGGAACACCTGTCCTGGATCTGGACTCCAAATCCTACAGTGCACTTGCCCCTTGCACACTGTGGACAGTTAGTGGGGATCCCAATGAGGGGTAATCTTAATTCATGTTTGCGTGTCTCTCGCACTCAACGGAAGTATAATATCTAGAAAGGAGGTGGCAGTGATGTCTCTGAGATGTGGTTATGTCTCTCAGCACTGGAACAGTTGTAAGCACACAAAAGGTCTCCAAGATTGCCAGCCCTAAGAGGCTGTGACCTCATACCCCAGCAGAGGAGACGCCAGGAGCCAGATAAAGAAACCACGCTCCAGCGTTCTCCTCGGGCTCAGGTGGCTAAGGTACAGACCACATAAACCTACAGACCTGGAGCCAAGATCCAAAACTGGGTTTAAAGACAAGAACCCCTGCTCCAGCACATGGAGACAAGGCGGGGGGCGGGGGCAGACACACACTGTGGGTGACTTCATTCATCCTTGCATGGCCCATGAGAGGGGATGGCTTTTTTTTTCTTTTATAAATAAAGAGAGAAAGGAAGGAAGGAGGAAGCATTTTTGTTGGTTTACTTTGTTTTTTCTCCCTTGTCCTTGGGCTCTATGTGGTCCGCACCCCAACTGTATCAGCCATCTGAGCCACAAGGTGTGCCCAGCTGGGTTTCTTTAGTGGACGAAGAAACTGAGGCCCACAGATGTCCCCTCTGCCTGAGGGGACTGAGGAAGCAGCTGGGATCTGAGATTCTTTGCTAAAAGCATCGTGCCCCAAGCCCAACCTCCTGCTCCCAAGCAGGCTGCGCCCTCCTCCTCTCCAGGGCCTCAGACCTGCCAAAGAAATTGGCCTCCTTGATGTCCGTGGTGGTGTTGCAGTGGCCACAGTAGCGGAACTGATAGTCGTAGCTTCGCTCCCGCAACACCATCTCGTCCTCTGAGATGGAGTCCTTGCGGCTCGTGCTGCGGAGGCGGACTGGGCCGCCGCCACCAGCTCCCTTCTTCTCCTCTGAGGGCAGAGACCAAGGAGAGATGAGAATCCTGCCCTGTCTCCACTGCCCCATTGTTCCCTCACCCCGGCCGTTCTCAGCTCAAGCACCAGCAGTGCAGGGCTGGCTGCCTCTCCTTCAGCCCTGGGCAAGTGGGAACCACTGGGAAGGAAGTGCTTCGACCTAGTTCCTGAGGGTCCTCAAGAGGAGACCTATGATGCCAGGAGGGTCTTGGTTCAGGTCTCTGAACGAAGGGAAGCCACCAGGATGCAGAGGCCTGGGGTCAGTTTCTGTGGAGGTGAGATGCAGGGAGGGGAGTGCAGAAAGAGCCCTGAGGGCAAGTTTTCTAGAGACCAGCAGGCCTGAAGGTGAAAGGCCAAAACCTTCACTCCGGAAGATGAATTAGCGAGAATCCCAACCGAGGCACTGGAGAAGTTCATGACACTAGCTTTCTCAGTTCCTTCAAAGTGCCTTGTCCCTCCTGCCACAGGCCTTTACACATCGGGGTCCCCATGCCAGGGAAGCTTCACCTCTCCCCCAGCCACACTGGTTATCTAGTTAACTCTCTCCTTGAGGTCACGGTTAACATCTCGCCTCAGGAACTTCCGACTGCCAGGGAGCCCTCCCCCATCCGCGGCCCTTCTTCACCAGGCTGTGAACTCATCTGACTTGCTCAGTGCCCGGCACATGGTGGATGTCTGATAACTGCTCAAGCAAACATAGCAACTGCAGGACTAGTAAACTGCAAAGGAGAGAGATGAGATCCATGTCTGCCTCCGTGAATGCACCTTTCACGTTTAGAGACCACACTGCAAACACCTGCTCACTCTCCAGTGCTGTGGCGCTGCTCTAGGCAGGGCTTCAAATGCTCCCTCTGCAGGTAAGGCAGCGGCTTCAGAGAAGCTGTGTTTTGCTCGAGGTCATAAGGGTGCCATGTGGCAGAGCAGCGACTGGACACCCGGTACTGCTGCTGCCTCACATGCAGTCCAGCAAGCACTGCCCACTCAGATGCCCGATGGAGCGGCCCAGGCCCATCTGGAGCAGGTGGGAACGTTCAGCGGAACCAGCGGACTCCTCTTCTGAGTCCCTGGCACTACATCAGGTGCTTTAAACATGTTATTGCTAATCAGTCGAAACCCTGTGCTCTTTCTTGCTTTTCAGATGTGGAAAACAACTCTCAAAGAGACCAAGTGCCTGTCTCAAGGTCACATGGCTTTGGAGCCAGCATCTGAACCCGTGTCTCCTCAATCCCCGAACATGTCTTCTTCAGAATGCAGGAGTGGCAGTAAGCCCTCCTCCGTGCCCACTCACCACCGTCGCTTTTGGAGAAGAGGGCCGCCGTGATGTCGCGGCCCAGCGCGTCGCAGGCGCTGCTGTGGGCCTGCTCTGGGAACTTCCCTTTGAAGTCATCCAGGCACTCCAGGGCCTCAGCCACGTACTTGAGCTCGAAGAGGCAGCGGGCCAGGCGGAAGTGTGCCTTCAGGTGGCAGGGGTTCAGGGAGATGGCCTTGAGGCAGTCCCTCAGGGCATCATAGTGGTCACCATCCCTGGGGAGGCAGTGGAGTGTGACTGGGAGGTGGGGCCTCCTGGCAAGCAAGAGTCCTCAGTCTCCACTGCTTCGTGTGGTCACCGCAGTCCACCTCTGTCAGATCTCAGGGTGAGGGTAGTGGGATACAGAGAATCCTGGCTCAGCCCAGGTCTTGTTTCCCAGGAGGCAAAGCATGTCAAGGAGGCAAGCCAGGAACCCCTAGGTGTGGAATGGG
>RJWH01010668.1:0-15662 GCA_004363575.1 Solenodon paradoxus
AAGGGGGGACCGGGAGGAGGACGGAGGGACGCGGAGGATGGGTGGAATCAGGACCCTGTGCCGGGAGGGAGGGTCGGCAGGAGTGTAGACAAGGGTTTCTACAGGAATGGCTCCACGTGTAAGTATTTCATGCCTGGAACACCAATTCCATGGGGACACATCTCTGAGCCCAGTTTTTCTCCTCAGTGTCAAGCTTGGTTCCTAGAAGTAATGATGTTTTAAATGGCAAACGTTCGGGTGCATGATTTTCCCTACTATGGTATCTTCTCACGATGATATCTGACCAGGCTTCCTAGCAGAGTTCCTGGGATTCTTGGGTGGGGGGACGTGACCAGTGCGAGCAGCGCTCAGAAGCAGGGAAGGCTCTATGAATACCCCACTGAGTGATGAATGAAGCGCGCTGATACTGTATTTTGGCGAACTGCGTATCTATTGATCGAGATCTGTGCCTCTCGAGGGGTGGAAGCAAGGTCTGCTTGCCTGGTTTGCAGCTCAGCAAGCCTCGGACACGCGGCAAAGGGGCGGGAGAGCACTTCACGTTGCACGTAGCTGCCTGTCTATGCACGTATGTCGTGACTGAACCAAGAACGGACTTGAGGTTTTCTCTAAAAGCGGAGCACTGAAGAGCAGAACGGACGCCGCATGGGAGCGCGGGCAGCATGGAAGACTCGTCAGACAGAGTGCGGCGCAGGCCGGTGGCTGTGGTGTCCCGGCCCCGTGGGCAGCGCACAGTCCTCGCAGATCACACGGTGGAGGCTGAGCCTCAGCTCGCCCCGCACTTTCTCCATGTGCTGTGGGCTCCTCCTCCTCGGAGCGGCTTGGCCGTGTGTCAATGTCGCGCGTCTCCGACCGGCTATGTGACATGTCCTCTACGGCTTGTTTGTCAACTGTGGGTGGGCCCACGAGTCAGGATGGGGACGCTCGTCTGTGTGTCACTGGCGTCGGGGGTTCTCGGCGTGTTCTCAAAAGGACGATGGAATAGGGATCCTGTGACTGCTCAGGTCCCCAAGTCACAGGGCCATCCTCTTCCGGTGAGTGTGTGTGTTTACGAGGGGAGAACCACACTGCGTGCATGAACCCAGTGAAACACCTGTTCTGTTTTTAGCTTCTCGGCCCAGTGCGGGAAGCGTGGAATCAGGGCGCCTGGCTCCCACGCGGGTGCCCGTTTTCACCATCTTCGTACCGCTCCGCTCTTCATCACCTGAAGAAACAGTCTGCAAATGTTTTTAGAGTTTTCCACGCTTGCGCGTGAAGAACAGAAACACCCTTCTGCACAGGAAGGCACAGGCTCTTAAATGTGCGCCAGCCGGAGGCAGGGAGGCGTTGGCACGACCGGCAGCTTCTTCTCCAGGCTTGTGTCCTGTTGGGACCGCACGCTCGTCGGCACCGTCACAGGAGCTCCCGCACGGGGCGCGCCCGTGCTCGCTGCCAACACCGTCCACCAGGGCTGCCGTGGGAGGCCAGTGCAGCAGCTTCCCGCCGCCAGTCAGGGGCAGGCCCGTCCCTCCGCAGCGGTGTGCCGTGCGAGGGGACACCTGTCATGGTCCCAATGAGAGCCATGTCAGGAAGGGGACCTGCCCCATCGGTTCCTCAGACCCCTGCAGGGGCCTCTTAAGTGCCCTTGTTATAATTCATTCAAGCCTCCACCTAGTCCCAGAAAGTCACCTGACAGACATTCCATCGCCAGGCTCCGGAAACTGATCCCAAAGGCCATGTGACGTGGACTTTGGCTGCCCGTGACCCCTGTGGGACGGGTGGCACCTTCCTCAGGGAGCACCTGGTGCTGCCTCACGCTCACCTTATTTCTGCCAGGCAGGCGGATGGGCCATCCACGCCCCCGTTGGGCCTGCAGTGAGCGGTGGCCAGCGGGGGACTGGTGTGCAGCCCACAGTGGGGTTTGGCCCTGGGCCTGTCACTCGGTGTCGCCATGCAGCTCGGCATGCTCCACATCACGATGTGTGTGGCGTCTCCTCCCCATCTATGCCCCCTCGCACGCACACCTGTGCCTGAGCATGGGTCCTTCAGCCCCGGTGCCGCTGGTGCCTGGGAATGCCCCTCCTGTCGCTGTCTTTCCTCGGGTGTCACAATCTCACCCTCCGGCAGCTTCCGGAAGGGCCCTCTGACCCAACTCTGTGCCCTTTCCCATCTCTTTAAGGAGCGTGCCCGGGCAGCTGGTCTGCACTCGGGTCTCAGGCGCGTGCCCAAGCAGGGAAGGCCCAGGTGGACAGTGTCCTGGCCACCCATGGCTGCGCCCGCCCAGGTGCTCACTGCGGCCCTGAAGCCACGCTTCAGGAGGGCCTCCCTCCTGCCAGATCGGCCCGGGTGGATTCTTTCTAGAATGCTCCATGTTTTCAAATGTGCGTCTCCTGTGCTGTGGGTACAGTGCCAGGTGAGCCCTATCTCCCGACTTCGCTCAAAGCAGGAAATCTCAGGGATGGCGGCCTGGGGGTTCCTGCCGCTACGTCCGTTCCTGCTGCCAGGTCCAACCAGCGACCGCGCCCACCAGGGGGCCACACCCACCCGAGACCACACCCACCCATTACCACGCCCACCCGACCTCGCGCACAACGGGACCACGCCCACCCGAGGTCCAACCCACCAGCCGCCACGCCCCCTCGAGACCGCGCCCGTCTGAGGCCACGCCCACCCAGGCCACACCAGTCTCCTGGAACTGGTCCCGGGGGGCTGTGCGTTCTCCTGGGAACCGGAGGGCAGAGGAGCATCTGGACCTGTAGCTTCCTTCTGAAACTCAGCTGCGCTCACCGTGGGCTCCACCACAGGTCTAGGGTGTCAGATGAGAGCGCCAAGGCGCGCGACTGTTTGTAAAACCTGAAAGGCACACAGGCAGCTACTGAGAAACGAGGAGGAGAAGGAAGGCGGAAACAGCTCTGATCCGGGGGAGACAGCACTGCCAGCATTTTGATGTCCCGGCGCGTGACATTCACACATAGAGATGAGTGGGGCCAGAGCCTACAATTCTACTTTGTCTCCTTACCTTTTCACCCAAGTATCTCCTTTTATTTCAGTGCAGAAATATTTTAATATGAGCCCAAACCAAATTAAATAGCATAGTTAGTCGTTTTGATTTTTCTTACATATTCAAAGTCTGATGTCACCCTTTACTTAACATGCATTGTAGAAACTTCCCTGGAGTGTTGTGTATGTTTTAACTTTGCTTTAAGTTTTTTTGTTGTTTGAATGTGAGAGAGTTTAGTTGCTTTTCTGCAGCCCAGATGATGGAGAAACGACGTCCTCAGCACACGGCCCAGATCAGTGTCCCTACAAACGCTACCGACTGGAACCCGGGCGAGCGCTCCAGCAGGTGCTGGCAGGAGTGCCCCGCACTCGCACCTGAGAGCACGGAGCCGGCCGGCGGAGGTGAGGGACGGTGGAAGTGGCGGGAGGGCAGGGCAGCTGAGAGCGGTCCAGTCGTTTCGCTTTGGCAGAATCCGAGCAGCCGTGTCCGACAGGCAGCCTGAAGTGTGGGCCTGGGGACGAGGGCACAGCCCCGGCAGGTGAGGGTGAGAGCGCCGTGACCGCTCCATGTGTCCGCCCGCCTGCAGGCCCGCGGCCGTCTGTCCACAGATGGACCCGTGTGTCTCGGCCGCAAGTGCCCTTCCATCCACAGTGGGTGTGGACTCCACTGGACTTCACGACGAGCAGCCTCCACTGAGCTTTGAGAGTCACACTCCTAAAAAGCACGTTGACAGTGAAGACACAGGCCTTTCAGCACAGCTTTCCTGTGTCTTCTAGATCCGTTTCCATTTGCCAAGTACATTGTATCAGAAGCCGCCAGTGCAGTTCAGCGGATGTGCGAACTGTGTGCAACAAACGTAGCTGTGACTGAGCACGGACAGTGTCTTTTTAACTCAGGTTAATGTCGCAAACCCGAGTCTGTAGAAAAGATGGAACAGCGTGGCAGGAATCAGGGGAGGTGTTAAATGAAATGAAACCGATGAGGGTTTGTTGGCTTTGCGCCCCCATTACCTGGATGTCCCCCTGCAGAACAGCTGAGCGACCCTCATCCCGCCGTTTATTGTCGCCGGATAGGAATAGCCCGAGAGGGCCACCGCGCTGAAGAAATGAAGATGGAAAAAGGCCTCCCGCTCTCAATCGGAGCCTCCCGGATGCCGACGCGGTGTCATTAAGCACAATTTGCAACCCGTGGTGCCCACCGGGCCTCCTGGCACCGTGGGGGGCGAGGCTCGCGTGGCGGGGAGCAGCGAGGGCGCCATTAAGGGCGGAAAGGATTCACGGGAAACGTGTCCGTCCCTGGGGCTGGCGCGCCGGGTTCCTCCGGAGTGTATTTTTAGGTCTTTCTCTGGCCCAGTTTACAGCTCGCGTGGACGGGCGGGGCCGCACTCTTCTCCCCGAAGACAGACGAGCACCGTCTCTCAGAAGCGCTTCTGGTACCGGACTCCGCCTGTCCTCCCCGTCCAGGCTCCCCAGCAAGGAATTCCCTCCTCCCTCCTCTTCCTCACGGGGTGTGGGGTTTCCCCGCCAAGTTCTTTTGTTCAGCCGAATCCATAGCAACAGGAGCCTCCCGAATTTTGCTTTCTTTCCCCTGATTTGTTCTCGGACAGAACGGTGACCTTCTGATGTCACAGGAACAGCTTGGAAGACACGGGACGTGACTGCCAGTCCCGGAGACCCGGCAGGAACAGCCTAGGACCCCACAGTCATTTCTCCTTCTTTCTCCAACACCAGGAGGCTTTTATTCCAACGGTTCCTATTCTGCTTTCTGGTATGTTTTCAGGTTCTGCTTCCTGTCCCGCTGGTTTGCATCTCCTACAATGTCCCTCCTGTGTCCAAGTGACCAGAACCACCGCTGCTGCCATCCTGCCTCCGCAGAGCTGCGGCCCTGACCCCGAGTCTGCAGCGATGCCCCACGTGGTGCCGTGCCCAGTGTGACCCGGCGCAGACGCCCCGGCACAGGGGGCCGAGCTGTGTCCCCGGTCAGCCACTGACCCCCCAGGCGCAGGTCCTGAACCCGACTCGCACATGTGGACATGGAGGAGGCGGAGGATGTGGAGGAGGCAGGGGACGCAGTGGCACGGCGGGAAGGGTCCCGCCCAAGTGGCGATAGTCACACTAGTGGACTCGTCCTGAGGACAGTGGGGCCCTGAAAGGGTTCAGGTGGAAGCGGAGGCCGTGGTGCTCGGACTGTCCTGCACGAGGAGAGATCACTCTGGCGCGTCAGGGAGGCTGCGGGGAGAACGGCTGCAGCCCACCTGTCGTCCGGGCCACCACTGGGCGGAGGACAGAGGGGACGGTGGGACTGATGTGGAGAGAGGAGGGTGGTCTCGGGGTGGGCCGGGCATGGAAACCAGAGGGGTTCCGGGTGCTGCCCAGGTTCCTGTTTTGGTCGCCAGGGGTCATGCTGGCGTCTAACCTGGAGCAAGTGTGGCGGAGGGCTCGTTTGCGGCTGGGAGGGACTGGGAGGTTCAGGGCCTGGCGCCGCTGGGCGCGGACCCGCGCGAGTGAGTGTGAGCGAGCGTGTGACCATCTACCTGCTCTCGTTGGGGTCTCCCTCCTTTCACACGAGCACACGCCTTTCCTAAGTCCCGGACGCACGGCATGGCTGGCTGGCACGTGTGCCCCTAATGGTGAGCAGGTGTGGAAATGATTTCTGATGCGTGAAATCAGGTGCAGCTGGAGCTGATGAAATGCCCGGGGCAGGTCATGTGCTGAAGGGGCCACCGTGGAGGCTGGAGAGGGCGGGGGCGCTCTGGTGTGCAAACCCTCCGCTGCCTCGGGAGCTCTGGAGGGAGAGCCTGGCTCCTCTGCTCTGTCCGGGGACAGCGGCTGACCGTCGGGGGCCTGCTCTGGAGCGAGTGCTCAGATCCACAGCCTCGTGTGGTCCGACGAGCTGTCAGGTCTTCCGGGAGAGGGACCGTCCGCGTGGTTAATTTCTGGGCTCTCAGCTCTGCTCCTCTGACCTGTGTGTCCGATTTTGTTCCAGCGCCACGCCGTTTCTTTGCCCTCACTTTGGAGTGTAGTTAGAAGGTGGAGAGTGTGACCGCCACATTGCTTCTTTCCTCTGGAGCGTGTTCCACAGACATTTTGGTGTTGCCTGTTCTATGTCCTCGGGCAGTGCCATCGGGACTCGGGTGGGCACTGACTAGGTCTGAGTGCTGCTTTAGGGAAGATGGCCGTTTTAATGGGTTCCTTCTTCCAGCCACGAGCTCGGCCGCCCCCTCTGGCTTCCTCCTTCTCCTGCGTGGTCTGTCCGTGTCCTCACGGGGCTTCTGCCCACTCAGTCTCCAGTTCAGCACCTCTGCCACTCTGTGTCACGTCTCCACTGCAGACCGTGACCCCGTCGCGGCTCGTCTTGGAAAGTGCTGCAGACACAGGTTTTCACCTCTGACCTGTTTTACCAGACATTCCGCAGCAGCAGACTCGTGCTGGTGTGATCCTCAAGGTGACAGAGTCAGGGGTGACAGCTGCTGCCGCAGCTGCCAGCACCTCCTGACAGGACAGCACAGGACGCCCTCCAGTTTCCGGGGGGACATTTGTCTCGAAAACGACTCTGTCAGGAGGAGTGCGGGGCAGGGCTCCTGGCCCAGCAACTGCCGCTAAACTTCCACGTGTCAGAGGAAATCGGAAGCTCACAATCTGGGAGCTTTAAAAAAGTCCCGTATTGAATTATGTGTTTTCGTTGAATACTATTACAAAAGAACATAATATCTCAGATTTTTGAGTCACAATCTTAGGCTTATTACTGTCAAAAAGCAATCGCCAGTTATTTTTGTGCAGAACTGGCACACACATGAATGACTCAGAAAGGAAAGCGGCTCGTCCCGAGCTGTCCTCCTGTGCTCCCGGCCTGTCTCTGGCCAGCACGCACCTGCTGCGGGCGGCGCTGCCGGGCGCGAGGGTGAATTCGGGCCACCTGCCCGGGTAGCTGTGCCCTGATTGTCGGTTGTGCACAGGAAATTCAGGGAAAGATGGTGTTGAAACGTTTAGCGTTTTGAAACGGACCAACTTTATCAGAATGGGTTTTTCACAAGCAGGAAAACGACCCTTTGATAGCCCGCCTGAGCGCTTGGGCGTGTGGTCAGCGGCTCTGGGCGGGCGGAGGCCTGGAATCCCATGGGGCCATCAGAACCCTGCAGACAGTGTCCCTGCCCAGCTGTGTGGTCATTCGGTCGCCTCCGGAGTTTTATCATCTTCCCGCTCGGCCTGAGAGGGCACAGCGCTCGAGCCACAGGCCAGGGGCCCGGGAGCACTCAGGGGCGCCCCCGCCGAGCCCCGGCCTGCCGGAGCCTGTCTCCGAATCTGACCTCTAGGCCTCTGACAGCGCTGAAACACGGCGGTCACCAGCCGCGCACACCCCCAGCGGGTGCCAGAGCCTGCGGGCTGCCTGCTCCACTGAGCCGCCCCGTGTGCGTCGCAGGTTCCCCCCGTGGGGATGCCGGGCACCCTGGTGCCACCTGGGCCTGCGGGCAGAGGGCGCATGCCTGGGGAGAAGGCGTGGGCGCGCACCCCGGCCCCACCTGAGGCAGCAGGCGTGTGTCCCCAGGGCCGGCGTGGATGGAGGTTGTGCCTTCTCTTTTGCTAAACTCGCCCAAGTTTTAAGCTTGCTTTTTCTGTTTTTCAGCTTCACAACTTGAATTGGTGGCTCCCTCACCTTCTTTCTTCTTAAATTCTACGTGGGGCACCATGTGAAAATGATCAGGAATTTTCTGCCGCTCCTTCATGGTTTTCTGACCCTCTGAACACGGGCTGGGCTTGTGATTCGTTCTGACCACCAGGACCTGGTGGAAGGGATGCCGTGTGGCCTCCGAGCCTGTGTGCTTGTGAGGTTTGTGTTTTCTGTGTTCACACCACAAAGTCTGCTGTGTGTGCGGAGTCCGAGCCGGTCAGAGGCCGAGAGGGCCAGCTGCCGCCCGGTGCGTGTGGACTGGCCAGCGCCTCTCTCAGATCAGCCTCGAGTTCTGGGCTAGACAGTCACGTGCTAGATAAAATTGTTGTTGTTTAGGTCACTAAATTTGTTCCATGTTTACTACAGTCCTCAGACATCAAGAAACTTGAAACACATTGACAGCGTAATTTTAATTCTGTGTCATTCTCTGCATCCACATTTCTTGTGGGTGTGTTCATTTCTTTGTTTTCTTTTTGTAGTTCATGCCATTATGTCTTCTGACGAATCTGGTTACTATTGAGCCATGCTGGCCATTGATAAGGGACATCGTAAAACTGCTGCAGGAACGTGATGACATTGTCACTCTTCAGGGACTGTGCTTGCTCCTGGAGACATTTAGGACCTGGCAGCTGTGGGGCAGATCCGTCCAGCTTCCTGGACACAAATCTGTGAGCTCGAAGGTCTAGCCCTGCGGGGCCCCAACCCACAGCGCGAGGCGTCGGCCTCTTCCTGAGGACCGTGCTGTTTGCTCCCTGCCCTGGGGAGGCTGGCACGTGTCCTGTGCACCCTCTCGGGGCCCAGCAGCCTCCGGCCAGAGACCCTCACTGCCCTTCTCCCCAGACCGCGGAGGTGCAGTCCCTGTGCCCGGCCTCTCTGTGTGGACTCTGCAAACTGAAGCTTCTCAGAAACAGACTTTCCAGAGTTTAGCAGCAGACGAGCTCCAGTGACCTGGGGCTCCTTGACCAGAAGCGGAGGCTAAGACACTTTCTCTGCAGCGCAGACAAGGTCCGAGGAAGCACCCAGCGGCCACCGCACCGTCCCCACCCGGACGCTGGCACTGGTGTCTCGGTTCGCCTGTTGGGCTTTAAGAAAGCCACTCGTTTTTCTAAAATGGGCTGTACTTACAAATACATATGTCATGCTAATTCACCAAGGCCATGCTTTATTATTAAAAGTGGTGTCACTGAGTATATGCTGCTTCTGAGCATAGAGATAAAGGTGAAGTCTGCTGCTGAAAAACAGTCCATCGTGAGTGGACGCCGTTGTACACACTCGAACAGATTTCATGCCTGTAACTGGAAGAATAATGCAAGTTATTTATAAGGCGGCAGTCGGTTGCAAATGTATTATTGACGAAGGCGTTCTATTACTTTTATCTTAATTTAATAAAAATAGATTAATAAAAGTCGAGGTAAAGATTGACTTAAAATATATTTTCTTCTCTATTAGAGATATGTATTAAGGTGAAAACTAAGACAATGGAAAAAAGCACCTCTGAGCACTTTCCTAGACACCATCTCGGTTCAGCGACTGTCCCAGGTGAGACCCGTGTCCCCCTGCTTCCCTTCCGGACGCTGCTCGCCGCGATTTTTGTGAACATCTCACCGTCTTTGTTAACTAAGCTCTCGCTTTGCGTCGTCTAGGTTTGCAGCACTCCCGTCCTTGCTGTCACCGTCGCTATCACTTCGTTGTCTTTGGAGCACGAGTGTCCTCGGTGGTGATCTCAGGCCACTATCCGACGTTTCCCGCCCGCCCAACTGTCCGGCTGCGCGCGATGCCGGGGCTTTGACAGAGCAGGCACAGGTGTCCGAGTTAAGTGCTTATTTTCAAGGAGGAAAGACTGGTCTGTGCGTTACGTTGATTTCGGATGTGCTTCCTCGAACTTGATCTGTTTGTGGAGATTGCACCAGCGCCGGGAGGTTGAAATCGCCACTGCTCACACTGGCCGCACCCGCCTTCCCCGTGAGCACGTAGGTGCCCGTCGCCTCTGCACGGCCTCGCTGTCCTCAGCAGGGACGCGAGAGATGGGGCTTCCTTCTTCCTTCTTGTAGGTGTTTGATTTCCCGCTGGCCTGCCGAGTGCCCTCCGACCTGCACCGTCTCAGGGTCTCGGGAAGGCAGGCTGTGCGGTCAGATGTGGGGTCTGCATTCTGGCCCGAGGGTGGGCGCTCTGGGCGGTGCCGCGGTCATGGCGGCGGAGACGCCAGGCGGGCAGAGTCGGGGGCGCCATCTGGCCTGGCCTCTGGTCTGCCTCTTGGGGTGAGGACCGGGAAGCCTTCGGCGCCTGGTCCGATGAAGACCCCGGCCCCTGCCCGTCCTGGCCGCGCTGAATTCTCGCGGACTGTGCCGTCCAGTCTCTGCGGGCAGCAGGGGGCCCAGTGGAGGGAGGCGGCCGCTCCACACGCGGAGTTCAGCGTCAGGTACCTAGTTTTCCTGCACGGTCTCCACCGTCTACCAGTCTCAGGTCTTTGTCCATTTCAAGCGCGTCTTGCATCATGTTTCCGACGGCCCCTTCCCTTCAGGTGCTGGGGTGTCTGCCCAGGACACGCCTCGTCCTCTGTGTCCCCGTCCTCCTGGCCGGTCCTGTGTCGTGCTCCCCACCCTTTCCTCAGTCGTCACAGGAGTTCACGGTTACCTTTGACCTGTTCTGTAAAGATGCTCTTGGGCCTGTGGCTGTTTTCATCATCCGCACAGTCTTCCTTTTCATGGCGATTTAGTCCTGAAAGTTGAAAGAAAAGTGAACCAGTTGAATGGGAAGCATTAGGAGCTTCCACAAAGCATGCGCCCCCTCAGAATCGGGGTGGATACTGAGGAAGGAAGGGTTGCGCTGGAGGGAGAGGCTCCTGCGTCCCACCCGCCAGGTCCTCAGCGGAGGATGCGGCCTGGACGCCCCTCACGCGTGGCTCGGAGTCGGGGTCTCCAGGGGGTGTCTCGCGTGGCCTGTTCTCGGAGGACGCACCAGCGAGGCGCGGTGGCCACGGAAGGTCTGGGGATGGGGCAGGGAGCCCGAGAGCCGCGTGCTGGCTGGGGACGAGCCCAGCCTGGGACCACGCCCAGAAATTTTGTGGTTATTTGGGGATAGTTCCCAGTGATGAATGGCATCTGAGAAGGAGAGGACTTAAAGACCCCTTCTCACTTGTGGGATGTTCCGGGTTGTGTCCCTGTTTGGCTTTCACAGAGCTGTAATCTTTAAGGGTCCTGTGCACATCAAGCAGAAGCCTCGGGGACAGCTCTGTGGGAGCATCTCGGGCGCTGTTCCGCCGCTTGGAAGGGCAGGAGGCCCTCGACAGACACTTTACCTGACTACATTGCTTTATCCGCCGATGCGCCCGGTGCCTGTGGACGCTCGGCAGGAAAGAGCCATTCAAATGAATTCTCGACGAGGGCCCAGTGTGCTGGTCACATGGAGCATTTCGGCCGCGCGCTTCTGAAATTTCCTTTGAAATCCCAAGGACATCGTTTGGTTGAGGAATGCATTATTAATGTTCCAATTAATATAAAATTCTCGGTTGTATTTTTGGTGACTGGGAGGAAAACCGATAAATCTTATAAAATACAATGCAAATTGTAGTGGAAATACTTTAGAACATTTTCCACGCTGGAAGCACAACTTCTCTGTATAAATTTGCCTGTTTGTTATTGGTTTTTCTTGCTGGCCTTTGAGGCTAAATGTGGATGCATGTTTTCTGAATTCGAGCTGAATTCTAAAGCGACGTCTCTGCCACCCAGCTTCCTGCATCCTCCATGAGGCCAGCACACTGGGGCCGGGGTCTGGATCGTCACAGCCAGAAGCTGGAGATTAGCAGGCAACTTTGAGGACTGCGCACGAGGGCACCAAATATTTGCAAAACTCTCTGAAATGTGCAAATTGAGTGCTGCTCAGCATTAACAGAAGCAGAGTGAACTCTCTGCCCACGCAGTACCCCCACCTCCACACCTGTGCCCCCCACTTCTACACTTGTGCCCTGCTCCTGCACCTGTGCCCTCCGCTCCTGCACCTGTGCCCTCTGCCCCTGCACCTGTGTCCTCTGCCCCTGCGCCTTCCACCCCTGCACCTGTGTTCCTGCCCCAGCACCTGTGCCTTTTGCCCTTGCACCTGTGCCCTCCACCCCTGCACCTGTGCCCTCCGCTCCTGCACCTGTGCCCTCTGCCCCTGCACCTCTGCACCTGTGCCTCTGCACCTGTGCCCCTGCCCCTGTGCCTTCCACCCCTGCACCTGTGCCCTCCGCCCCTGCACCTGTGCCCCTGCCCCTGCGCCCTCCGCACCTGCACCTGTGCCCTTGCCCTCACACCTGTACAACTCCCCTCACCTTCACAGGCCCCAGGTGGAAAGCTGTCCCAGCTCTTTTATGTCTCAAATGCTGATATTAGCGTGTGGACAGTGCTCACTGAAACTTGTTGAATTAAATGGACTATTATTTCATGTTCTGTTTATTCTTGAAATTCTGTCTTCCAGCTCCATGTGTCTGAAGTGTAAAGGCTTTCAGAGGTGAAAATGACAGCCTCTGGGTTCCTGATGGTGGTGTGGCCATGGGAGGGACTTGGCAGCCTGGGCGCCACATGCTTGGGCCCCGAGTCCAGTTGTGGGGTACGGGGACGGTCTGGTCACGGGGATGCCGGACAGGCAAGGTGGGCCTGGGTCTCCCCAACCTCGCCTGGTGGTTTGGGGAAATGGCTGTCCTCTGCGTCATCCCCAGAGAGTCCTGTGCTGCTCGACGCCTCTGGGAGAAGATCTAGAACTCAAGTTGGCACCGAGAGCATGAGTCTCTGTGCAAGTGGGCACTGCTGTCCGCCAGACGCAGAGGGGAGCCCACGGCCCTGTGTCTCCTCCTGGGCCTGCTGCTCGGGCAGTACTGGTGCCTGCCGACCACCAACCCCGTGTTCCGCGACCCCTCCTGCTGACCACGGTCACAATGTTGAATGGTGGTGATCAGCGGTGTCGGCCTGACTTGGGGGATGTGGCTGCATCCTGTGTGTGTGAGGGTCACTCTGGGGACAGTGGAACCCATGTGAGACGGTGCACTGGTAAGTGTCCACGGGGCCGCGGTGGCCGCTGGGGGCAGTGGGAGGCCAGCCGGAGCAGCGTGGGGGCTACTGGAAGCGCACGGCCATGGCGTGAGTGTGTCCCCAAGGAGCAGTGTCCCGTCCTCGCCCCTTCCCTCGTGCTGCACGGCGTGTGTCCCGAGAGCCTTCCTGCCACATCATCCATGAGAGGAAGGACCAGAGCGGGCTGGGGGCTTGGGGTCGGGACCGAGGGACGGAGCACGTCTGGCCCTCATGTCCAGGGCGTAGCAGGCGCAGTGTCAGGGGTCCCACTTGCACACTCCACCTGACACGCCATTCGTCTGTCGCTCCTCCTCCTACCTGAGGACAACACAGCGGGTGGCCTTCCACCATCCACTGTGACCCCAGGGCCGGATGCAGGGTGGGGCACAGCCAGACGCAGTGGACATTGATGGGTCAGTGGTCAGGACTGGGTGCAGTGGACACGGGACAGGGCTGGACACACGGCCTGGTGCAGTGGACACGTCCTGGGCAGTGGGTGGACCAGAAACGCTTGGACGCAGGCCGGAGAGCCTCGTCCCCATGCCGGCGGCTATATGTGGAAGTCGTGCAGTTGGCGGCTCGCTGGGCACACGTGTCCAGTTTGTTTCTGTGGCTCTGGGCCTCCGAGCCCCTGTGGCAAGTCCCCAAGCGTCAGCCGAACAGCGCGGCAAAGGGCACTTTGTTTCTGCTTCCGTTTGGCACCCGAGAAAGGCTTCTCCTCTTTCCTGCTTGAAAGCACACAAAGGGCTCAGTATGCTTGGGGTGCTGGAGCAAGAGGAGGAGGCCCAGAGCTGTACCGGCGTCTCCTCTGGCGGCCTGCTCTGCTTAATCCCGAGTGAGTGATTAGCTCCGCGTTTTCCAGGAAATCGGGCATCCGCGTCATGACATAATTCAGATTACTCATCTTTCCTTTCATCTCAGAGCACACAGGAGCCAGCACTCAGCTTGGCAGGCTCTCCTTCCCAGCGTCTGGACTAGGAGCCGACTTGCTAATATGTAGCAATGAAAAAACAGCACAAGAGAGAGAGAAGGGCGCTCTGGAGTTGCAGAGAATGTTGAGTGGTTTGGTTGTCAAGTGTCAGAAGGCTGCCAGACCCGAGGGGATGTGCCTGCGTCTGTGTGAACACGGGACCCCCACGCCATGGGGTCGTGACTCCTGAAGTGGACGGGAATCCCTTCTGCTGGGAAACTTCTTAAAGTGCGACCAGGCTCCGATACCAGACATGACACTGTTTTCACGATGAGCACACAGGTCCGAGGACCTTCCGTGGGAGGCGGGGTCGCACCAGACTGGGTTCCTTCCTGGAGCCAACGTCCACTCCTCGTCCCCTGGGCTGGTTGGCCCTCCCGACTCATAAGTTTTGAGAGTGATAGCAGCCTCTGCAATATTCTTATCTCCAGGGGCCCCCGGAGACCCGGGGGGGTGGCAGGGGGACACTGTGGGGTCCTGGGAGCACCTTGGGAGACGCGCCTGCCGGTCCTTCCAGGTCCTGTGTCCTCCAGGCCGCAGCTCATTTACACGCGAAGGTCAGTGTGCGCTCACGGCTCGTCTGCCTGCTCAGGCACTCGGTTTGGGGGTCCTTCCTGGTGTGACGGCGCGTCTGCGTCCCAGAGCCTCCCGCCCTTGGCGGGTCCTGCTGGCAGGGGCGCTGGGCAGCAGCAAGAAGGAGGAAGGAGTGATACACTCTGAACCCCGCGTGCTGGAACCTCTGGGGTGCGGGGAGGAGCTGGATGCACGAGCGTGTACCCTGGACAATCCACGTGAAGTGACACCAACGTGGTACTCGGAGTGAGGGGACAGGCGGCGGGCTGCGAGCACCTGTGTGGGGTCTGTCCTGCTGACTGGCGGGTGGGGACGTGGCCGACCACGCCCTTCTGTGGGCGGTGCCGACGCGCCGGGCAGATGCAGGCGGCGGAGGTGCTGCCGCAAGGTCCCCGCGGCCTGCAGCGCAGCCGTACACCCTTCGGGGCCTGGGGCTGTGGCGGAGGCAGTGTTTCCCTGCGGGCACATTCCGGCCTCCCGACGGGAACGCGAACAGAAAGAGGCAGACGCGACGACGTCGGCCGGGGCTCGCTCTCCGGTAGCGGGCGCGCTGCGTTGCCACGACCCTGTGTGTTTTCACTGAGAAGTGACTGGGACGGGCCCTGCGCCGGAGTCACGTGAATCTCAAGTGGGCGCGTGCGCGTGGCCGGATGGGCCCAGCCCGCCCGGCTGAGGGCTGTGACCGCGGGCCTCCCACTCCCGTGCGCTGGACTCAGGCTCCCCAGGGCACGGCCACCCGGCCTCTGGCTCCCGGAGGGGGCGGCCTTTGCGCAGGGCGCTGCCACCGAGCAGCCCGCTCACTCACCCTGTGACGCAGGCAGGTCGCAGTTCGTGTGTGTCTCATCTCAGCCAGAGAACGTCTCCCTGAACCCAGGCACAGAACCCGCCTTTCCACTGCCCCGGGTTGTCCTGAGAGACTGTGGGTCAAGTGAAAGCCTCGTTAATCCCGCTGGAAAAATCCCAGAATAAGCAAAACTGAAGAAGTCTGCCAAGCCGGGTCAGGAAGTGACATCAGTCCCTGAAGTTTTCTTCAAGCGTGTGTCCCCGACGGTGAGGCCCTGGCAGCGACCCCGCGGGACCGTCCTTGACTGTGTCCTGGGGGCTGCGTGAACCGGGTTCTGGGGGCCTGTCCTGGGGCTCGAGATGCACTCAGGCCTGACCCTGCACCCTCGTCGGTGACAGGGAGTTGACCGCACCACTCCGAGTGGGGACAGCGTGGCCCAGCTCTGGCCCTTTGAAGCTCATGTCATGATAACTGATAATCTAATCTCAGCCAGCCTGTATGTTTTCTTTCCTCTCTCTTCTTCTCAGGCTGCTGTGCGAGGAAGGAATTTTTCCAGCATATATATCGATTGCCTCGGAAGAGGTCACTGTGCAGGGACAGCTGGGTCACATAAGGGCTGGTGAGAGGTGAATCCTGGTGGGGTCC
>RJWH01010669.1:0-15666 GCA_004363575.1 Solenodon paradoxus
CCAGACGGTGCCTGCAGCCCCGGCAGCGTCTCTCAGGCCAGCCGCCCAACTTCCAGCCCCAGGCGGGCCGCTAACCTTCGCACCAGGTGCAGGAAGTTGGACAGCATGCCCTTCACTGTGGCAGGCATCTCTGAGAGCAGCAGCCCCTCCAGGATCCAGTAGGAGTCCCTGGGGAGGGACAGTCAGGCAGCCCTGCAGCCTCGACCTGCACCTGGCCCCAGGTGCCCCAGCCTGCCCACAGCCCTGGACCACTCACCAGTAGTAGAACTCCAGGAAGCGCCCGCCAGGCACAATGAAGGGCTGTGCTGAGTAGATCAGAGAGAAGCGCTCCGGGTGCTGGAAAACCTCTGGCTTCACCTGGAGAGAGGGCACCGGGCCACAGTTGCAGAGTTGGGGCTGGAGGAGCCTGGGGTGGGGGGCTGGAGCCAAGCAGCCTGGCCTTGGGTGCTGCCCGGCCATGTGGCTCAACTCCAGGCCTGGGACTGGGAACCTGGTTTGTCCCACATGCTGATCCCTGAGTGTGGCTCAGCACCAGGGGCCAGAAGCCCCACTCAGCCTGGAGGGCAGGGCCACCCGCAGTGCACATTATTAGGACCCAGATTGGGAGCCTTTTGCCGACTCTGCTGACCCAGGTCTCTGCTGACGCAGCAAGCCGGCCCCAGAGTCTCATGCCCTATGCTGTGGCCCAGGTGTGGATGGAGTCCCCAGCCAGCCCTGGCGAGGCAGGAGTTGGGAGTGTGGTCGAGGAGAATGGAGCAGAGACCTACGGGCTCCTGTGTGTCCCCTACAGGTGCTTCCTGGCCATTCCCTCCTCTCTCATGGGATGGGACTGGTGGGAGAGAGGTCAGCCTGTCCGTGGTTCTGAGGGAACAGTGGACAGGGCTGTTTGGTCCTGCAGGGGCATGTGAGCAGAAGGCCTCTGCCAGGGAGGGCCAGGTGGGGCGGGCGAGTGGACAGAGCAGCTGTGCTGCGCAGCCTGGGGCAAACCCTGCCCTCTCTGAGCCGCGGGCAAAGCACAGAAGGTACTGAAGGACTGTGCTGAGCACAGGACAGGCCAGGACCCTCAGTGACATGATGTTTCCTGAGCAGAGGCCTGGCCTGAGGAGCCAGGGGAGGGAGCCCCTGTGTAAGCGACTTCCATGGGTATAGAGGGCACTGGGCAGCTGGAGGAGGCAGGACAGTCTGGGGAAGGGTTGGAGACGGGAGAGCTTTAGAGGTAGATTCCCCACCTCCCCTCAGAAATCCTGTCTAGAACTTCTGTTCAAGGGCCTAGTAAGTCCAGGCCTTTGTCTCAGTGATGGGACCCAATCTGTGTTCTGTGGACGTCAAGCTGGCAGACCCGCTCCCAGATCCATCCTCTGGGTCAGCCTTGACTGGTCAGAAGTCAACAAGTCACCGATACCTTCTTTCCTAGTTTCTTCCAGAGCTGGTGCAGCTTCTCTGCCCAGGCTCGCAGCTTGGGGTCGGATATACGTTGGAGGAACCTCGGGCTGGAAGATTGCCGGCCTCAGGGTCAGGGAGGTGGCCCTGTCTGCAGGCCCTGCCCTGTCCCCGTCCAGGGCTGTACCTGTGCTTCCAGTCCTCAGGAGTCCAGGGCTGCAGCTCCTGCCCGGTGGCTTGGAAGTGTTCCTGGATGAACGCCTGCAGCTGCTGCCGGGGGATGCTGTGGTTGTGGGCCGTGGCCAGCTCGTGGAAGTGCTGTAAGACTTGGTCTGAGAGACAGGCAGCAGGGAGGGGTCAGCAGGATCCCAGGAACCCCTCCCCGATCAGAGCCCCACTCTGCCTGGTCTCATCCTGCCATCCTGGTGGAAGGTCAGGAGCAGGTGGGTCCCAGACACCTCACCTGGAGCTGTGGAAAGTGGCATGTCCACAAAATGCTTGTCATCCTGGTAGAACTTGGCCATCTGAATATGGTGCAGGAGCTCCCCATGGCAGTAAATCGGACTGCAGTGAGAGAGGTGGGGGAGAAGGGCAGGCCCACCACCCCGTTAGGAGAAAAGAAAGACTGGAGCCTGGGGCATGTTTCCCTGGACAGGGGAGCTGGACAGGGCTGCTTGTGAGTGACCGCACTCGTGCCGACGGGTGGTGGCAGTTGTGGGTGGTGGTGACATACAGGCCAAGGTAGTGAGGATGGTTCTTATGCAGTAAAGGATGGAAACTATTGCCTGCAGGGCACTGGATGCTCATTTGGGACAGTCTTGAATACTTCTGCACAAAGGAGCCGACTGCTCCAACCAGTGACGTATGGGAACGGGATGGGCCTGTGCAGACAGGGTTAGAGGCTCACGGCGAAAGCCCTTCTGTCACACCCAGTGTCTGTTGCTGAGACTTTGAACCAGAAAATTTCCAGATGCAGTGTATGAAATTCCACTTGGGAGACAATTGCTATTTGCTGGTGGGTGTTAGTTGAAACCACTTCTACAACCAAAGGACAACAGATTCCTGAAAAGTGAAACTCTCAGATGTCTTGCTTATGTCAGAAGGCAGGGCCCCAAGGAGTTCCATAATAAAAGGGAAATGGTGTGCCCGGGAACAGGCCACTTGGGGACAGCAAGGAGACACTCATGGTGTCCCTGCGCAGGGCCCCCACCTGGAGGTCTTATGTTTGGGAATCTCTGCACTCCGATGGAAATCTTTGTGGAAGGTAAGAATAAGTCCGTCCCGTGGGCTGAATTGCATGCTGTCCCCCTTGCAGTAAGACCTGGGTGGTAAGACCAGGGTTTGGGTTTTACTGACTCATGGGCAGTGGCCGATGGCAGATGTCAGTGAGAACTGGGCTGGCAAAAGGAAACCGGCACGGAGTCCTGTGGAAAGCATGAGGAGAACTTAGGGAGCACGTTAAAGTAGCCTTGAGTACCTGGTTGTGGATGCAGATTTTTTAAAATACTATATTGGGACGGAAGATACTGTGCCAATTTGGAGAGCCCGTAGTTTCGCCAGTGGGCCAAGAGCTATAATGGCGAATGGATTGGAACCAGCAATTGAAATGTTTGCCGTCTAAAATGGGGAGGGATGAAAGCACAAAGGGCTGGCTTACATGCCTTCACGCATGTGTGCTCACACCCAACATCAGTCCCAGGGGACAGGTTCCTCTGCTCCTCTGGGCCATGTCGGAGAAGGCCGGGGGCAGGTTTCCGTCAGGACTGTACAATTCTCGCCACGTCATCACAACTTACTTTTTTTCCTACCTGATAGAAGTCCCAGGACCATGATTGCAGCTGCAGGGGCAGAAGGAGGGGTGATCCCCAAGTAAGAAGTCATAACCGTCCTCTTAAACAGTTTTGTCAGAATTCCTAAGGACCTGAGAGGCGGTGCTGTCTCCTCACCTGTCTCCACTGCGCTAACAGTACATGCGGTCTCACTGCCTGGAATAGGAACAGCCCTGCGCCTCTGGACTCCCATCCTTGCTGGATGGGAGTAGGCAGGGTGGAGGGGGGGGGCGACACCTGCAAGATCAGTTCTGTGACCTGCATCTGGGCCAGCACCGCAGCCAAATCTGTCCCTTCTAAAGGTAGAAACGTTTGGTCAAAATCAGTGACACTCAGAGAAGGAAAAATAGTAGCTGAGGGCAGAGGAATGAATGAATGAGATCAATGAAAATGGGAAATCTAACATTATATTGGTGGCTGGAGAACAACTCAGAGCAAGAGATTAATGTCATCTCAGCACAATTACACCTTGAAACTGTGAAGCTTGAAACTGTGATGGTTTATTTGCCGCCCTGCCTCTGGAACCTGGCAGGGTTGAATGGAAGCTTGCAAATCAGAAGTGGCATCGCTCTGGGAGACATTTGGGTCTTACAGTAGAAGAATGGAGTAAGTGTTGATAACCGAAGGGAACGCTAGAAATGAGAGTGTCTGGACTCTAAATTTTCAGGTTCTATCTACTACAAAGGATATCACTTGGGGAAGAATTTCCAGTAAATGTCCCCTGCTGGGTCTTTGTGCTGTGTGGTTTACAATTCCTGGCAGACTAATCACTGTAACTATAAACCTTGAAATTGAATGCTTATAATGGGCAAGTACAGTAGCAGTGTGTACAAGTACAGCCATAGCGTGCTGTAGGCACAAATGCAGATCACTCTTATTTTTTTTTTTCAAATAGAAAGCTATTAATACAAAACAGAAAACCATGGGTTTCTTGTGGGATTAAAGCAGTAGGCATTGCATGGAATGTCCAAATTCTTCTAGGGAATAGCCCCATCCTTAGACCGGAGGGCTACGGGAGACCTTCTGGTATATTCAAATTACACCTAGGTGTGACTACCACTTATTTAACCCTGGTATGGGAGGGCCCATTATTTTGGGGGTACAAAATATGTACTCTAACTCTTTCCAGGCCACTGCTACACAACAACACACATGGTGGCCCAGGAGACAGAAAAGGACGTTGGGGGAGGTAGGTCCCCCATCATGGAACAAACCGAATTTTCTTTCGTGAGGAGACGCATTCAGAGAAAAAGATTGATTAACTAGAATAAACAGATTAGGTGTTTTCTTCCAGAAGGTGAACAAAGAATGGGAGTCAGTTGGGCCAATGATGGTAAAGCTTTAGTCAAGTAGGTCAGTGTAAAGCAACAAATAATGCTGGAGAGTGCTGGGGCCTGGCTCTGGAAAAGGGCTTTTTCCCTGATCCATCAGGGCCTCTTGATCTCTTTAATGCCGACTGAGGCCAAGTGGTCAGGGAGCAAGTCTCCAGGGGCATCCCATGGGAATCCTATGGACTGCAAGCCTATGAAAGATGAGAAGAACTCAAGCTCTGTGGCACACTTAGTAGAGAGAAGTGTTTCCAATGCCACTGTGTCTCACCATAGACAGGAGGGACACGCAGAAGAAACCGCTTCAGAACCAGCTTGTGAATGGACGCAGGGTAGCTGACTTTGCCTCCAGCTGTCTTGGAACCCAGAAACCACAGTTAAAAATCACACTATTTGTGCCTGACCAACATAATATTTGGTATAGGGGCAAGGTCTGATGCCATTGGGAAGGCCTGTGTCCTCCTCTGTAATTACAATACCTCTGTAATTCTACCAACTTTTCTTTTATGAGACTGATTTATACCATGGTCATACTACAATATGGTATAACACTAGTATTGTTAGTACAATTCACCTACCTATGTAAATAATTCATATGACAATACTAAGATTGATCATTAAATATTCATATGATAATACTAAAGTTGGTAATCAAATATATTAGGAGATTGAGTTAAAGCCTCCTCTGGATGTTGTAGCAATGGAAAGTAACTTGTCTGAGGAGAAGAGTAGCTAATATTGTGTTCAGTAGTCCTACACAGCACAAATAGCTTCAGATCAAGTTGATGAATGAGTAACCAACTCAATACAGAAATAAGAAAATGTGGATAGCAGCCAAGATAGTGACCTGGTAGGAACCTGTTGGATCTCCTCTCCGCAGAACAACTAGAAATCACCTATTTCTCAGACACATACAGCATGGAAAGTCTGACCTGGAGGTTGCAGAGACAGTAGCAGTAATCACTACCACAAGGGTAGGCAAGGCATCAGGGTTCAGAGCTGCATCATGGATTCAGGACACCCAGACTTGGGAAAAAAGTGGTGGATGGGGTGGAACCATGGAAAGAACCAGCCCTCCCAAAGAGTCACTCTGATAGCAGAAGGATGGGGACGAGGAGCTGGGGAAGAGGGTTTTGGCACAGGGTGGAAGGACGCTCAGGGCTCCAGTGGTCTGAGCAGGAATCCCTGAAGGAAAATTATACAGGATGCTGCCATAACCAGAAGGAGAATTCCCCATGCCCACCCACTCCCACCATGTTGCTGTGGAGCCTCAAGACCTGCCCACCAGAAATCCCACCTCCAGTCTAGAAGGAAGATGAGAGTCTCCCAGAAGAGAGGAAGTTTCAACAGTCACCCACAGCACCACCCTGTGGGTGGAGGAGGAATTGCAGCCCGATTGCTGCTTGTGGGCCAACAATAGGTGGTTGTTATCATTTAGAACTAGGACATTGGGGAAATGCTTGGCATCCCCCACACAAACTCCAACCAGTAGACTGAACTCTAGGGCCCCAACAATATTATGGTGAGCATCTCACAGTGTATGCATATGTCTAATCATTTTGTTGTAGGCCTGAAGCTAATATGATGTTGTATGTCAAGTATACTTCAGTACATTAAAGGACAAATTTTTTATTATACAACAATCGGTCCCTCCCTTATCTTTGCCTATTGATCCACTACTGCAAAACCGTCAAACCTGTTTGAGCTTCTACATTTGATGTAGCATTTATAGAACAGATAAAGTAATAGCATCATTATAAATATACATAATATTTACAGCTAGTATAGAGTAATGAGAGAAGGCTTTTAACTTAATTTCCTGATGTGTTTAACCAATATTAGTATCATCTCACCAGCCCTGCCGATGTTTTACTGTATCACCCAGTGATAGAGCTGACCTGAAATATAAGACTGGAAAAATGTTGGCCTGAGCAGACAAATTTGCTGTGATACAGTTCACCTACATCCCAAGGACCTGGGTTTGTGATCCAGGGCTGAGCAGGGTATGGAAGACAATCAAGAAGAACGGGTAAATAAATTAAAATCCTTCCTCCTCTCTCTCCTGCCTGCTTTATTCCCACTTGCACATTTCCAAAAAAAAAAAAAAAACCCAAAAAGCAAAATATAGGCCTGTCCCTAGCATCCCAAACAGCATGGCTAAATAGTTTAGTCCATCATCACGTTATATAACCAAAATGCCTCCCAGGGCAAGGTTGCTCAGGTTAGCAGGCTTCCATTGGATCATTCAGGTTCTGAAGTGGGAGTGGTCTCAACAATACATAGTTTCACACTCTCAGGCATCTGGTATAATCGAGCAAAAATCATTTCTGAGCCTCTTTCAAAGTATTTCCCTCATGGCACGCACTTATTATCAATCCATTTATTCATGCCTTTGCCCCTCAGCTACTCATTTGCCATCTTTCCACTTACCCAGCTTTGGAAAAAACATCAGTGGTGGCCAGCATGATGGTCCAGACCACCGATAATAGTGCTCATCCAGTGCCTGCCACTCAGCCCACCCCATTCAGGCAGAGAAGGGTCACGTAGGAGGAGAACGAGCTGGCTCGACTGAGGGATCTAGGGAGAGTGGGGAGAGGAGTTGGTACAACTTGGGATTCTCCCCACAGGAGGAAGATGATAGCATGGCTGTACCACTGCCCTTCTGCTGGACTAAGAGGAGCTGAAAACTCAGAGACCGTGGCAAACAGTCTGCAGTTCAGCCCTACCAGCAGATTTGTTTTTCCCTCTTTAATAGGTGTGTCAGCCTCCAAACAGTACATGTCTCTGTACTTTTTAAACTTACACTCTTTGTTGGCCAGCCACAAGCTGTTTATAAGCTGTGAACAAGTGACAATAGAATCCAGGAAGTCCCTCGGAGTGGCCAAAGTCAGTCCTGGGGAGAGTGTCTTCCTGCTCTTGAACACATTGTGGAAGCACATTTCCTCCAGGAGCATGTTCCTCACAAACCATTTCCATTTTAGGACAGATGTCTTCTGGGCATTTCCCTCCCTCTGAGATCATTTCTCTGATATTATCCAGGCTATTACGGGTGTTTGGGGTTTCAAAATGATTAACTTCTGTCCTTCAGACACAGATGCACTTTCAATTAATATCTAATAGCAAGGTGCATTAGATAGCAAGCTAATAATTGCCTCTCAAGTGGAAATTCCTTAGTTCAAAGTTTCAGTAGTCCTGCTGGGAGGTGCCCAAAGCCTTTCTCTCTAAACTCCCAGGTAGAGATTAGACAAATTCTTCTCTACACACAGGCAGTCTGTGCAACAAGGGATTGGCGTAGCAGCTCACTGCATTCAAAGACATTTGCTGCATGCCCAGCTCCAGAGATGACCTTTAAGTGCTGGAGCCCTGCCTGATAAGTCTTCATTTATCTTGTGGGCCCAAGATAGGTTTATGCTCGCCACATGATTTATGGTGGGGGCTGAGGCCCACTCAGTTTCACTTCTTTCTGCAGGCAGGCAGAGAGAGAGAGGAGGAGGAAGAAGCACTTATTCTTCATCTAGTTCACATTGGTTGCTTCTTCCAGCGCCAGGTCTTGAACTCTGGACCTTGGGATGTATGTGGGACTGTTCCTAGAGTGCTCTAGACAGTTAGGCCACTGGGGTTCACACCCCATTTCATTCCGACTTACAGAGATCTGGAGACAGTAACTCAGGCCAGCTGTGCGGATACTCCATGTCTCCTCTCTAAGTGCTCCCCTCAGAAACCCCGGACACTGAGGCCTTGTTTTCAATGTGTGTTATCACATTGTTGCTGGAAAAATTAAGCACTGTCTATATAGATCCATGGGAGAAGATTTGTATTTGGAAGCTTGTACTGATTCTCTCCTGGGCTCTGTCTTACCTGCCTTTTACCATCCTGATTTTAATCCACATACTTTCAACTGAATACCCTGCAGCCATGGGTAGAATCATAGTACCAGCAACTCACTGAGGCCAAGGATGGACTTGGGGACCTGGACGCCCTTACTTCCACACTTCGGGAAAACAGCCTGAGGCTTCATGAAACACAGTCATAAACCTACCTGAAATCCCTGGTGCACTAGCTCAGAACAAAGGCAGGTCCCAGGTAGCTCCTTTCTCTGTTTAGTCTGCATTTGTGGCAATTGTGGGATCCTCCTGAGCCAACTGATCCATCTCAACCCTTAAAATATTTCACACATTGAACCACTTCTTACCTTCTTGGTCCTACCCTGGAGCTCAAGTCATGGTCCCCTCTCCCTGGGGCCCATCTCTCCATCCATGTGTCCCCACTCCTGTCCTAACCACACAGGCCCTCTTCCTCATCCTGGAACAGCGGCCTCAGGGCCTTTGCTTTGCAGTTTCCATGCTGGCTGTCTTCTCCCAGATCTGCACAAACATGTTCCTTCCATAAATCTGCTTAAACATCAACCTTCCTTCCCCATCCTTATCTGGAGCACCCTCTACTCACCCCCACACATGCCCCATCTTCCATTACTATTTAGCTTCGATTATTACTTCCCTTGCTTGTTCTGTAAGGTCCATGAAAGTAGGGACCTGGTTTTTCTTGTTCACTGCTCGGCCAAAGACGTGAAGTGAGTGGATTTACTCAGTAAATCCACGTTGAATGGAGAGGGGACCATACCCTCCCTGTGAGTCAGGAAGGCAGGGCAATGTCACTTATCCTATTATTTGGGGGGCAGAAATTGGGGTTCTGGAAAGAAGTTTGACTTGTCCTTGGTTGCAGAGGTCAGCAGTTTCTTTCAGGTCCTCCGTCCCTCGTCACATCAGGTTAGGAAAACTGGGCAGAAAGTTTCTAAGAGCAGTTCTAGGACCCACCCTACACATTCAGGGCGAACTTGGAGGGAGGGCAAGAGGAGGGGGACTCTGGTTAGGGGGCCTCTGGACGGTGCAAGGTCAGCCTCAGGCAGTGCCATCCTTACCAGCCCTGAGGGGCAGGGCCCCACACAGAGCCTGCTACCCCAGGAAGCCGAGTTTCCTTGCTCTCCCTTCCCTCAGAAGGGCTGCCCACCAGGGCCTGAGGTCCCCTCACGCACTTCCGGACCCCAGCCTTCCTGCCCATCCCAGCTGCCGTCTTCCCTCTTACCTCTCACAGGGTGGAGGCAGGGCCTGCTGGGACTCCAGCCCCAGCCCCAGCCCCAGGCCCAGAAGAAGTAGCAGGGGTCGCTCCCAGGTCTTCCCAGGCATGGTGTCCGCAACAGATGATGTGCCCAAGTCCGTCCTGCTGATGGGGAGACGGCTGGGCTGGGCTGCTTTACCGGGACATCCAAAGTCCAGGTTTGAGGTGTGGCCACAGGGAAGATTATGTGCCTGATCAGCTTGCCACTCCAGCGCTTCGCTTGCAGAGCTCCGGTTCCTCCACCCCACCCCTCCTTTTGTGCTTTTTCTTCTCCTCAGTGCCTCAGTGGGGCTTCCTGCTCAGCCCTTCTCTCAGACATGTAGGCTGGGGTGGGAGGGGGCTCCTGAGCCTCAGGGCTATAGTCAGAGTATGGATCTGGGATGCAATGATAGTGGCTCAGGTGGCCACGAGACCAACCTGTTGGAGGGTCTCCATTTCCTGTACCATTTCAAACAGAGTAACTCAAGATTCTGTCCCGCATGCAGTGCGAAAAATCAAGGTCGCTTGCAACTAGCTACAAGAAAGATAGGAGCACAGGAGAGCACAGCCTTCTTGTCTGGGGCAGAGTCAAGAGGGCCCATGCTAGTGGTGATATTTGCAAAGGCCCTTGGAGGTCACTGAGCAGTTTGCCAAGAAAACAGGCTGGAGACCATTCCAACCCACAAAGAGCGCGCTGTTGAGGAACATGAGCGGCTCAGCATGGCCACCCAGAGCTTGGGGTGGGTGCAGGGCTGTAAGACAGGATGTAAAGTGAGGCCTATAAACAGCCTTTTCCAAGCCAAGGGGGCGGCAGGTTCCCCAGAGAGGGGCCCAGCAGAAAAGAAAAGTAGCAGGGCTCGATTTGCTTTAGGGAGCTCACCCCCTCAGCTTTAGGGAAGATGAGCTGAGAGGCAGAGGCCCGGCCAGGCGCTCCTGGGAGGCCAGATCCAGGACACGGGGTGCGGGAGGGCACATGGGCAGGCCCTCTGCCTGAGTCGCCTTCTGAGTTTAGTGACTGTGTGGCCTCCTCGGTGACCAGGCTTGCGTCCAGACATCAGTTCTGTGCCGGAGCATGTTTGCCGCAAGACGGGCCTGTGCTCTCCGTGGAGGGTGTCTGGCCCCGCCATCGCCCAGCACCTCTGCCGCTGGTGTGCCCACCGCTTCCTGCCACCGGCCTCCTAGGCTTTCTGCTGCCCTTCTGTTTAAAAAAAAATTGTGATAAGTTTAAAATATACATGTGTGTATAGATACATATATAACATAAATATGAAATTTGCCATCTCAATTTTAGTCATATAAGGCAGTTGAAATTACACTGCATTCATAATACCGTGCGACTGTTACCAACGTCTATTTTCAAAACCTTTCTTTTTTTTAAAGGAAAGGTGCAGGCAAGAATGAAGGGAAGCAGAGACAGGCAGAGAGGATAGGACGAAGCACTTAATTTTATTTAGTTGTTCACACTGGTTGTTCCCCTCCAGCCTGGGAAAGGAACCTGGAACCTTGGGAGGTATGTGAACTCTGCTGTGACCTTACCCGCTAGGCCACCGGGACACACCTTTTTTCTTTTTTAAAGGTAAGGTACAGGCTGGAATGAAGGTGATCAGCCAGGCAGGCAGGAAGAGAGAGAGGGAAGAAGCATTTTATTCATTTTATTTAGTTATTTAGTTGTTTACATTGATTGTTCCCCCAGCCCCAGGATGCAAACCCAGGTCCTTGGGATGTATGTGGACTGCGTCAGCCAGAGGCAGCAGACTTAACCAGGGCACACCCACAAATCTACTTTCTGTGTCTGTGAGTCTGCCTATTCTGGGTGCTTCATAAAATGCCACCATGGAATAGGTGTCCTTTTGTGTCTAGCTAGTTTTACTAGCATGCTGTTTCCAAGGTGCATCCATGTTGTGGAAAGCGTCAGGATTTCCTTCTCTTTCAGGACTGAATAGCGTATTGCAGGAAGATACCGCATTGAGTTTTTATTTATTCATGTCAGTGAGCTCTGCGGCTGCCTCCACCGCTGATTACTGCAAATAGTGCTGCTTTGAACATGGGCATGTCTTTGGCAGAATCCCTGATCTCAGCTGTCTTGGGTACATGCTCAGAAGTGGGACTTTGGGTCGTACGATCAGTCTTTCCTTACAATCAGAGGAGCGGACACTATCCCCACAGCACGGCGCCATTTACAGCCCCGCCACCGCTGCGCAGTGATGCCAGTTTCTCCATATTCTCGCCAACGCTTCGAGCTTTTGTGTGTTTTTAAAAAATAATCATCCTAATGGATTGAAATGGTGCCTTATTGTGGCTCTGTTTTGCATTTCCCTCATTGGGGAAGACGTTGTGCGTCTTCTATAGGTTTACTGGTCATTTGCATATCTTCTTTGGAGAAATGTTTGGAGATTTTTTTCCAGATCGAAAATCTATAGTAAGTTTTTTCTTCTGCTCAATATGTCTCTGCCCTCCTCTTGTGTCGCTGTTACAAATTACATATGTGTCCAATAGCAGACATTTATCATCAGTTTATACATTTTCTTTTAAATTCTCTATAATATAAAAAAGTAGAGTTACAAACCAAAATACAATACTGACTTTTATATTTGCCCATGTCCATACCTTTACTGGGACCCTTTGTTTCTTCATATAGCTTAACTGTCATGTGTCTTTTAAACTGAAAGGATTCTAACTTTTCTAGAGAGCAGACTAGTGGTTCAGACTCCCTCAATTTTTGTTCATCTGTGAATGTGTTAATTTTCCCTCATTTTTTCAGTGACAATTTTTTGGGTACAGACTTCTTGGCATGCATTTCTTTGTTCTTTCAAGCACTTTAAATCCCAGTGTTGCCTGGCCTCCAGAGCTCCTGATGAGCTGGCGGTTAATCTTCCTGTGGACACCTAGTACCTGATAGGTCTCCGCTTTCCACCTGCCCTCACCGGCTCTCTGCCTTTGTCTTTGAACAGTTTGATTACAATGTGTCTTGGTGGGTCTTGCTGACTTTCTTGCACTCGTTCATTTGGCTATTTGGATTTGTACATTCAAGTATGTTACCAAATTTCAGCCATTATTTTTCTACATATTCATTCTCCCCTTTTCGCACTTCTATTTCTGGCTCTAATAATGGATATGTTAGGCTTTTTGATGGTGACCCTCAGGTCCTTTTGACTCTGCTCACTTTCTTAAAAAATTCATTTATTGAGGGAACATGGCATCATGACATTTTTTGGGTTTAAGGTAAATATCGTTGCAAAGCAACATCTGTATATTACCACCACCTCTGTTCACTTTTTTATCCTTTTTTTCTGCTTTTCAGATTTGATAGTATCATTTGTCCCATCTTCTTCTCCAACCCTCTTTCCCTGCTCACATCTGCTGCTGAATCCTCCTAGTGAGTTTTTCCATTTCAGTTATTGTACCTTTACGATCCAGTCTATTTGGCTTCTTTTTAAAATTTCTGCCTCCTGGAATTCTCATTTTGTTCATACACACATTTTCCCCCTCTCAACACTCAATATTTCATTCACTCCTTTTTGTGTTTACCTCATGTCTGAGGCAAATGGTAATAATTATTATCCTGTTCCTCTATAAATAAGATGTGTTTTCCCATCTGACTTCCTTAAGAATTTTTCTTTAACTTGACTTTTTGCAATTTAAGTATGATATATGCAGGTATGAATTTGGGGGCAGTTATTCTGCTAAGCTTCCTGGATCTGTGGGTTTGTGTGTGACATTAATATTTTAGAAAATTCTCAATCATTATTATTTCAAATATTACTTCTGTTCCTTTCTTTCTTCTCCTGATATTCCCATGAACACCTATGTTCCAACATTTTCAGTTGCCCCACAGTTTTTGGATATTCTGTTTTGTTTGTTTCAGTCTTTTTTCCTCTTTGATTTTGAGGTCTGGAAGTTTCTACTGACATATCCTCAGGTTTGCAGATTCTTTCCTCAGTTGTGTCCAGTCTACTAACAAGATATCCATCACTTCTATTATTGTCTTTTTATTTGTAGCACATCTTTATTCTAAGAATTTCCATCTCTCTGCTTATATGACCCATCTGTTCTTATGTCGTCGTTCTCCATGGAGCCCTTGAGCACAGCTGTTTCAAATTCCTGATCTGAGAATTCCAACATCTGTATCTACATCTGCTTCTGTTGCTTGCTCTGCCTCTTCCAGCTGTGGTTTAGTATGCTTTGTAACTTGTAGAATGCCTTGTAGTACACCTTGTAATTTTTTTTTTTTGAAACTGGGACATGATGTACTGGGTGAAAGAAACTGTGTCCTGGTTCCTGAGGAGGTTTGGCTCCTGGGATACTGGTCTGGTAAATTGTGATTCTCTGGATCGGCCTGTGCTTCACCAGTTTTGGAGGTAGCAACTTGCCCTGTGACATCAGTTCTCTGACAGATCTATAGGTTGTTAATTTTCAAGTGGGCCAGTTTTTTAATTGTTAAAACAGTGATGACGTCCATGCTGCTTACACATTGGACCAGCAACTTGAGACACTCATTTCGTTCTTTTAATATTTCTGTCTCTGTCATGACATTCTTCATCTAATGCACACAGTCACAGGACTGCAGTTCTTTAAAAGAAAAAGTGGGGCCGTACCCTGGTGGAGGAGTGGTTGGGCACAGACAACATACGTCCCAAGGTCCCGGGTTCATGTCCTGGGGCTGATGGGAGCTATCAAGAGGAACAATAAATAAAAATTCTTCTTCCTCTCTCTTCCTGCCTGCTTGCCTATTCGCCGTCTTTCCTGCCTGAACCTCTCCTTAAAAAAAATAAAATAAAATAAAAAAAAAAGAGGAAGGAGGGAGAGAAATTTGAAGAAGCAGTTAAGGAAAGAAGAGGAAGAAGAATCATCTTTATATAGTTGTTCATTTTGGATTTTCACACTGGCCCGGGGCTTGAACCTGGGTCCTTGGGCTTCATGTGGTCTGCACACTGGCATCTCAGCTGCCTGAAACAAGGGCCCCAAATTACTGCTCTTTAGGAAATTACTGTTCTTTAAACACTTGTTTAGTTCTTTGAACATATGTACAATTGATACTATGAAGTTTTTTCTTTTAAATCTGACATTTGGTTGCTCTCAAAGGCAGTTATTCTTCTTTCCTTCCGTGTATTGTGGTGTGTGTGTGTGTGCACGCGCGCGCGTGTGTGTGCGCGCGCGTGTGCGTGCCTGCTTCTCCTGTATGGTTGACTCATAATTTTCTGTTGGAAAACAGACATTTTGGAAAATGCATTGCAGCATTTCTGGGTACTGCCTTGCCTGCCTCCCAGCTCCCAGCTTCCTGCTGTTTACTTGTTTATTTGTGAAGAGACTATATTGCTTTTGTAAAGACTACACCCCTCAGTGCTAAGTCTGTGATGTTGCTGAGGCACCTTGGTTGTGCCCATAGTCACCCCGGAATGACAGTGGTCTCGGCAGGGAGCTCCGCCTCTTTCCCTGAGACGATCAGCTGAAAAATAATGGCCAGATGGCTGCTCTGTTTCCAGAAGCTCCCATGGCATAAAATGATCTGACGAACACTCAGATTGGACCAAGACTATACCTCGAAGGGGAGGTTTAGGAGCAGAGTGTTTGCACGTGTTTGACCAAACTACCTGCCATCCTCACAGCTATGGGACCCCAAGGCATGGGACCACATTCTGAGTGCTTTTCAGTATTTCACCAGAAAAGTAAGCTGTTGCAGTGTGAGTTTAGGATGCCAGGTTGCTTGGGGCAGGGGGTTGGACGGACAAGATCTCCCCACAGAGGCAGATTTTCACCAGGTTCATGTTCCAGGAGGGCCCCAAGCCCCAGCCCATGACCTGGGGTCCCCACCCACACACCCCATTGGACCTTGAGCAGGTGGGGGCAGGGAGGGCATGGGGTCTCCAGTAATGGAGGCTGCAGAGGCAGGAGAGAGGGTTCCTGAAGGTTTACTAGGCAGACGCTTGAGCAGACAAGGACATGAGGCAGATGCGGCAGGGAGGCCATCACTGTGGCAGGAGGCTGAGCAGGAGGCTGAGCAGGAGGGCAGCTGCCAGGCAGTGGGGCTCCGGGAA
>RJWH01010670.1:0-15645 GCA_004363575.1 Solenodon paradoxus
TAATTTCTACTTCACCATGTTACTCTCAGTACATATAATTCCTGCCAATTTCTTGATTTCTCAGACATCATGATAGATTGAACTGATATTTAGGAATATTGTGTCTAATAAAAATATTAAATAAGTATTAAGGTCACTGCCTGGCAGGTTAAGAAAATTATTAATGATGATCTGATATACACAACGGACTTTTCTGAGAAAACGACTAGAAAAAAGACTGCTCTCTGGTAAACATGGTGTTAGGCATGGGTACTGGGTACAGCAACTCTGAGCAGTATTCATGATGGAGAAGCATGAGCAGTGTTGAAGGAAGGGAGAGATAGCTTTTCAAACTAAAGCCTTGGAGAATTCTGTGACCCCCCACTCTCTCATAGAACAGGGGAGAATGAGTTCCCAGTCTGCACGCAACTGAATCATCTGCTCCTCCCACACTTACCTGCTTATTTTGTTTAGAAGAGTATTGACCCTCTGGGCAGCTACCTTTGCTTTTTAACAATGTCCATTACTCCCTCCTTTGCATCCACTTTGTCTCTATGATGCCCATTTTTCCTCCTACTAACTCTTGCCATGATAGTCTCTTGGGACACATTGGGTCTGATGCAGAAGTGAACACAAAAAGTCCAAGTTCCTCAAACCTAATCAGTCTTCAGAGTAGGGTGTTCTAATAGTCCCCTAGAGAAACACTTTAAAGAATTCTCTGGAACTTGCTCCAATGTAATATTCCCGGGTGCCCCTTTCCTAAGTCAGGAAATTTGAGATTGGTCTTAAATGCAATGTAACCAATACTTATACATAAAAGAAGACTGTCAGAAGCCAATTTATGAGGGTTGTTCCTCTACTTGCTATATTTTCAAGTAATGGCACAGGTCATGAACATGGTAATTCCTCGTAAAGGACTAAAGTGAGTATCCATGGACATTCTAATCTTAACAGCTACCATAAAAGTATGACCTGGGTAGGACTATGTGTGAACCCAGCAACCCCTCGAGTCTCTCTTAGGCACAGGCCAAGATAAAATCCATTTGTGGATTGTAATTCAACTCAAGATGAGGAAAGTTATTTGACGATACCTGCATTGTGTATACTGCCTTCTTACATTGTTTTCCTTCATGTAAAACATGCCTGAACTAGAATGCAGAACAAAGTCAACTAAAGGTAGGTGTGCTGTTACAGATGTGCTGGTAATACTTAAGATACCTGGAAATTTTAAAGACTATCTGCTTTCTTCAATTCATATCAGGTTTAACTAGCAAAATGTTTTAAAATGAGGACTCACAACCTCTTTATGAGGATAGTCTCGGCTTCAAACCTGCCTTAGAAGTAGAACCTCCTCTGATATCAGTTATAAAATTTTTTGAGATACTGTTTTTTAAACTGTGTTGAAATACTTGCTTTTGTTAGATACCAATGTTCTTCTACTTCTGGGTATATATCCAAAAGAATGAATTACAGGGTCTCAAAGTAAAATTAGACTACTGCTTACCATAGCATCACTATCCATAATAGCCAAAACCTGGAAGCAACCCAAGTGCCTATCAAGAGATAGCAGGTCAACACAATGTGCTGTGGACCCACTGAGGAATAGTATTCAATTAAAAATGAAGAGAATTCTGACACCTTTGTGTGCAGACTGAAATTGGCAACACCAAGCTCAGGAAATGACCCAGTCACAAAAGACAAGATCATACATCCATTTGTATGTAGTTTAAGAGAAGTCAGACTATAGTGACAGATGATGGGGTTAGGGCCTGAACACAACGGCATGGACAGTCAGGAAAGGCGAGCTCTGTTGATATTCTCTCTCTGTTGCTACTCTCTCCCTGCTGTTATTTCCACTCTGTGAATGCTACCTCTTCACCTTTCTCTTTACCTCCACACACATGAGAACAGCTCACCTTGCCAGGATTATCCATATTGTTCATGTTTTCAGTTACTCTTTGGACTATCCTATCCAAGGCCAAATTAAACCTGCTATGTTACTGCATAAAACTGTTCCATACAACTAATAATTTCCCCACAATCTCAAGGCATGTTGTTTGTTTTACTGCTAACCTGGAGAAATTGAGAATACATATTCTATGTCATAATTAGAAATTCCTATAGCATAATGACTAGTACAATGTGGTCTATAAATATCTGTTCAATCTTAGAGATTAATTTGATAAGAGGGTTCTTACTCTATATTGAAACACAAGGACTAGGAATTACACAGATATCCAGATATCTTAACTAAATGGTCTGTACAAACTGTGAAAATAAGCTTCTGAGTAAAGATTTGTGTACATCACATATCTGTATCTATACACAGATATGCACATATACATATAAATATATATATACATAAAATCAATACATATTCATTTTTAGGCGAATGAGCTGAATTATCTTTTGTTACATGACCCCAATCTGCTTATTATTTTAGTAGTTGTTCAATTGATTTACATATACTTATGGAATTGTTTTCTTCCATTAAAATTCAAAAACTGATTATTTTTTAAATTTCATGTGTTAAAACTATGAATTTTAAATATGAATTTTGTTATTTAGAAGCAACAATGACTATTATATTTCATTGAGAGCTTGATGTGAGCTAGGAATTGAGCTCATAATGAGCACTTACTGTTTATCCCTAAAAGCAGCATAGTGTGTTCTCCATTCCCTCAGCAGTGGAGACAGAGACTCGGAACAAATCTAAAACTAGGTTCAGGGGCTCAAAGAGCTAACATAGTTCTAGCTAAATGTCACCAATGTTACTGACTGAGATGAAGATCAATAGAAAATGTGAGTCATACGAAATAAAATAACTAAAGCAAAGTAGATCATACCAGAGAAGCATAAAGGGACAGGACCAAGAGCCAATGACCCCAAATTGATGAAACCTGGACCAGAAGACATGTGGGCAGGTGTGAGCAGCCTTGATTTGCTGGACACCATGAACTTTAGGGATCAGAGGTAACATTTAAGCCAGACCTGTCCAACTAGTGCAATGTCAACAAAAAGTATTGAATCACACTGTGAATGCCAGTGAATTGAGAAAACTCTATATCCATCCTGATCAATAGTAAACACTCTAAACACAGTTCTTGTAGCTTATAGATATGCCCTCCTCTTAGAGAGCTATATCCTGTCTCCTAGGAGCTCAGTCTGGTCTACACACAGTAGCCATACCAACCCAAGTACCCACTGAGAACAGAGCATAAACAGTCACATCATTGGGAAGGAGATGGAGGAGAGAGGGAAGGAGGTAGGGTGGGTGGGGCTTACACAAAGAGAGCAGGGAGACGTTTGGGGACAAAACTCTGACAGTAGATGGATTAGGTGATTACAGGGCATTCTAGGAGGGATGGAAGGACAGAATGGCTCCTAACTCAGGGGGCCAGAGGTGCCATCCACACTCCTCCAACTTCCCCATTGGGACACTTGACCTTGTATCCCTACCCATCCCCTGATCAGGAGACTTGACTAGTGACAATTGACAATTACATAATGAATATCATGGGTAGATGGCATTCCTTTCATTGCTAATAAAAAATCCCCAGGGGAAAGTTAAAACTCCTTTCCTCATCGGGAAGTCTTGATCTATACTGAGTCTGTTGAGAGGTAAGATTGGTGTATGAAAGAGCACAGTTGACTTAGAGAGTCAACTAATAAGCTAATTCCCTGAGTCATATAAAATAAACAGATGAGGAACTTATAATATAATTATAATCTAAAAAGAGATTTCACACTCAATACTTTAAAGATTGTATTAATTATCTCAATATCAGATATTTCAGATAGCCAAACATTTCAAATGAATTTCAAATATCTCATCTATTTTTTCTACTCCAAGAAATACATCTCATTCAGAAAAAAGCACCATGTTCTCTCAACTCTTTTTACACTACTCAGTGGTATGTGTGTCTGCCATGAGATTCTGTGGTTTTCCTGAATGCACAGTGGGGGCTTTCAGCAACCTCTTTAGAGAGAGAGAATCTGGGGCCAGCCCTGGCCCTTCTACTTGTGGGATGTTTATCCCTGGCTTCTGCTGTCCTAGCCCTCAGTGCAGTGTCCTTATCAACTGCACAGGGAGTTGAATCACAGCTCTACTGTTACTATGAGGACAGGACGACAGTCATATCTGCAGCTCTAACACCGAGGGTGCCACGTGCCTACAGTGCCCATAATGACTACGTTATGTCCCTCACATAGGGAGCAATAAGAAGAGTGCACAACCTCTAAGTTAAGTCAGATAAGACCACTTTCTCCACCAGTCTGACAGTGTTACATGTACCCATCAACAGCTTCAATTAGCAAAGTGATCTTTGTGGTTTCAAGACCTGGAGTAGCAAATGAGACTGGATTGGGCCTAAAAATTATATTTGTCTGTTGAGACATCAGATACACCAAAAGATCTTTGAAAAGGCAAAAAAACAAGGGCAATCATGAGGATGTGGATGCATTCACAATTATTTGAACACTTTTATTAGATTCTTCTCCAGGAAATAGCTTGTGGACCATGAAATCATGCAAAAAAATGACTATCCTAAAAAATTCTCTCCAAATAAATAAAATTAGAGCAGGTGACATTATGTTAGAGGACTCTGGGAAAGTATCAAATAGAATGGTTGCTCTATCCTGGGGTCATCCCCAGAAACTTCCATACTCTGATTCATATCTAATATTTGCACCAATTTATCCTCTTTTGCATCCAATGGGATTTTAATAGCCAATTTACTCTTGTAATAAAATACGGGTGCAATAATAGCTCTTTCTTACCCACCAAACTTCTGGCCACGGTATGAAACCCTGCTGTACATGGACACCAACACCTCAGTCAGTTGTACCAAGAAGATCCAGCCTCTGGTATATCCCCTGAAGTCTTCCCACAATAATTAACCCTGTAGCTCAGATACCCCTCAGGCATGTTCAACAAGTAGGAGTGTAGTCAGCATAATTGGTGAGATGAGTAATCTTCATATTATTATTATTTGGGTATATATATAAATTATGTTCTCACAAATTTCAACTCAAATGGCAGTACTAAAATATTTGAGGACATTACGTTTTCTCGTCTTTCTCTTCAGAACTACCAGCTCCAGATCATTGGCATCAGAAATGGAAGATAAGCCATCAGGAAAAGAAGTGCATTTATTGGAGAGAGGGCACTGCCCAGGACATAGAGCTCCTGTGTGAGGAATCCCCTATGGCACAGTTGGATCCAATTCATGCTCTACCACTAAGTTCACACATGCACACACACTAAAAACCTCCCAGTGGTGACACTGCTGGCACATAGGACCCAGGGTACTCTCTCTGTGGTGTCTAAACTTACTCATCAGAAGAGATGAATAACACTGTCATCACTGAGCTTCGGATCCTGGGCTTCACCACCAGACCTGAGCTTCAGGTCATTCTCTTCATTGGCTTTCTCTGCCTCTACGTGGTGGCCCTCCTGGGTAACCTTCTCATCATGGTGACCATCGTCCTCAACCCCAGTCTGCACACACCTATGTATGTGCTGCTGCTGGCCCTGGCCGGGGTGGAGGCTGTCTGCACCACCAGCATCATGCCTAAGATGTTGGGCACCATGCTGCCGGGGGGTGGGACCATCTCCTACGGGGGCTGCATGATCCAATTCTTCTTATTCACGTGGTTCCTGGGCACCAAGATGGTCCTCTTCACCGCCATGGCCTACGACCGCTATGTGGCCATCTGCTTCCCGCTCCACTACCACACCATCACGAGCCCCTCTGTGTGCGGGGCCCTGCTCGGCACTGTCATGGCCATCGCTGTGACTAACTCGTGGGTGCACATGGGGCTTGTCCTCAGGTTGACATTCTGTGGCGCCAATGCCATCAACCACTTCTTCTGTGAGATTCCCCCACGACTTGCCTTATCCTGCAGTCCCATACACATCAATGAGATGATGGCATATGTGGCTGACCTTACCCTGGCTGTGGGTGACTTCACCCTCACATGCATGTCCCATGCCTTCATTATTGCTGCCATCCTCCGCATAAACTCGGCTGAGGGCAAGAAGAAGGCCTTCTCCACCTGCTCGTCCCACCTCCTGGTGGTGACCCTCTACTACTCACCTGTCATTTACACCTACATCCGCCCTGCCTCCAGTTACTCCTTTGACAGGGACAAGGAGGTGGCCGCACTCTACACCCTGGCGACCTCCACGCTAAATCCCATCATGCACAGCTTCCGGAACAAGGAGATGCAGAGGGGGATTCGGAAAGTTTTCGCCTTCCTGACACAGTAGTATATCCAGGGATGACGTCCACTGGCCCAGTCGGACCCTCTGGACAATGGGTCTCTCATTGCCATCCCCACCCAGGAGCAAGGCTGTCACCCCTGTAACTGCTCCAACTCTTCCATCACTACTGCAGTGAGCTCTCCATTCCACCCACTTCCAGGACATTCTCAAGCACTCCCTCAGGTCCTGCGTTAGTTCACTGCATCATCCCGGTAGGATGCAGGCATTTTTTCTGCTGCCTCCTAAGACAAGCAGTTCTCAGCATTGCTGCTTTCTCTGGTCCTGTACTCCTCGGCACCAGACTATGTACTGCTGTTGACATTTCCTCATCAGACAGTGAGTCCCAATACTAAGCTAAGAGACAGCACTAGTGGCCCTATAGCCACTGAGAGTCAAGAGGCTCGTTCCTGTGCAGGACGGTGCTGGGGCAGTGAGGGGCTGGGTGGGCAGGTCCCAGGAGAGGAGCCCTGCGGAGACCTGGTGGTGTAAGCAAGGAGGTCAGCACTGTCTGAGAAGCAGAGGAATCAGCATGGTAGGTTATGAATAAACACTTCAATGTATAAAAGCAGTCTCTGGTGCAGACCAGGGACCTGAGCCTGGACTGGCTCTCCTAATCTGGGCTCCTGCAGACAAGAGGGTGGCGGGGAGGGCGCTGTTTCATCCCTTTTTGTGGTGCCCCTTCTGTGGCAGAAGTGGTGTGTTTCTTCTTTCCTCTGTCAGAGAATGAATAAAAGCAAAATAACTGCCTATGTCCACTCTGATGAGGCTATATGGTTACTAGCATGGGATGAAATAGAGAAATTATCATTCAACACATTCAAATATATTTGTGTTCATATTTGTCAGTGAAAATTGTAGAAGGAAATGAACTCCCTGGTTCCAGAACCGGTCTCCACATGTCTGCATGACATAATGAAAGGTCTCCCTTGGGGAGGCCTGATGATGGTGGGCGCCGCCTGACTACCAGATCATTTACAGCCCGCTCAGGGTGTCACCACCTGAGGGCATCACAGCGCGTGCCCCACCCTCGGAGAGCAAGCACTGATCTTTGCTGTGAACTGTTGATCACCTGAGGTTCAAGAGTCAGGACTGGAGATGTTGCGCACCCTGTGAAGGCAGGTGCACAGGACCAGGAGTGGGTGGATGTGGCCTCACTGTCCTGGGAATGGAAAAGGTGTGGGAAGGGCTCACCAGCACTGGTTGAGCTGCCAAGTGGGGTCTGTCTGTGTCATCTATTACAGAGGAGCACATGCTCAGGGCTGTGCCATAAGGGACACAAGTCTAGCTGCCCCTGATGTCAGCAGAGAGCCTCCCCAGACCCTCCTATTCTGCGGCTCCACCAGGACCCCTGGTTCCCACTTCAGAGGCAGTGCTGGTCCAAGGCGCAGGTTGCACACAAATGAGTCTTGCCTATTATTTTTAGCTGCTTCTCCTTTATCGTTCATGAGGGTTAGTAATAAAATTGCCAGATTTAAAATCCATATATCATGATGATTTTTTGTTAAGCATCTCTCCTCTATGAGCACACAACTTGGCAATGGTCTCAGTGCCCCTCCATGGGGTACTAGGGAGCCAGACCCATATCCCTTCCACCTCCCAACCCCTCGACTCTCCCCCACCAAAACCCCAGTTCCCCGCAGGAGCTCTGAATAGGCCTTTTTCAAAGAAGTATACAGACTGCCAACAGGCACATGAAATATGTTAAATGCAAACCAAAACAATAGTGAATTATTGCCTCACACCCTTAAACGTGGCTATTATCCAAATGACTAGAAACAGTAAGTATTTTCTTATTGTGGAGAGAAAAATCTCATCGTGTGGACAGAAAAGGTCACAGGCAGTTGGCAGAAATGTACTGTTTGTGCAGCCACCTTGGAAATAAGTTTGGACATTTTTCTCAGCTTCCTGACCCCTGTACCTACAACCCACCCCCCGTGCAAACCCGCACCTTCCTACACTCTGCAGCCACCACCTCTGTCCGCAGTTCCCCAAAGGTTGCTCATCTGGAGCTAACCAGGTCACCTGGAGCCCTGGTCCGAACACCCAGGACTCCTGATCACAGATCGCAGACCTCGCTGCTTCCACCTCAACCCAAATCCAAAGCCTCTTTCTTTAGTTTTGGAATGTAGGGTTCTCACCTGTGAGCATAGCAAGGAAGGGAGAGATAGCTGAGTTGAAGTTTGTGAATCCATATGGACAGCTCAGGAAAGAGTGAAGAATGGGGATGAAATCGTAGAAACACAGCTGCAATGCTTTTATTTGAGATAAATACAATAAAATGGAATATAATAAACTTTTACTATCAAATAAAATTTTTTCTTCAATGACTTTCTGACTTTTGGAGAAAACAGATCCTGCCAAACTCTATGGTTGGAAAGCATTCATATTTTCAGGAGACATTAAAGGTAATATAATGGACGGTTCCATTGTTTTCATTTGCTACATTTTTCACTTTGATGTACTTCTTTTACTAACATGTTTTACCCAGATGTAATTTTAAGGCAACTTGGGATATTAATTCTTCTCAAATGAGATATGGTAGAACTATTCATGAGATGCAGTGTCAGAGGCACCAGTATCTGAAAGCGATTTTCAAAGAATTTCTGTTCTTTCTTTGACAGACCACACATTCATCAGCCACTGCAAGGCAACCTGGAGTGGAAGTGGAAACCTCGATGAGTTTCCAAGTATGTGATCTGGTTTCCCAGGAATGAGTATCAGAGTTGTCTTGACTAAAATATACCTGTAGCCCTCAGCAATCCACAGGAGTGTGACACTCTGGGGTCCCCCACTGGTGTAAATCTTAGACAAAACTCATCCCTCACCTGGCACGTGGAACACACTGGACGTGGGTTAGAGAGCATTGCCTCCTGCTCCCTTCTGGGTGCTGTGCTTTGTCATAATCCTGACAGTTTCTAAATTAAGAGAACAAACACCACTCTGGCCCTGCACTCTTTCATTCTTTTAAAGAGAAAATCAAAATCAAGAATAAACATTAGAAGATTTTTCATGGTGTCAGCAGAGCTTCAGAATGTGGCCTAATTCCTTTCAACGAGAATGAATGGGTTCAGAAGAATCAGTTAGGAGGCGGCAGTGGCTGAGTGAGCTCCTCCTGCAGGGGACACACCACCCCTGTCCAAGACGGGAACCTATGAAGTAAACAGCCACAGGCCTACACAGGCTGCAGGAAAGATGGAGGAAGAGGACTGGTGATGTCAGACTCATGAGCACACATAAAATGTACAAAAATTAATATTTGAGCTGAGTATGAAAATACTTCACGGTTTAGAGAAACTAACATCATATTTTCACTTTCTGGAGACAAAAATCAACAACAATAAAAACTCAGAACAAAACCAAACCAAAATCTAAATTATTTCAAAGAATCTGACACTGATTTGTTGGGATGGTTAGTAGGTATTTAACTCAGATCTCTTTGTTAATTTCATTTCTCCTCAGATTTCATTGATAAAGCTCAGGTCTGACTTAGAAATGATCACCTGTCCTGCTAACACCAGAGTCACAAAGTGTCTCAGGGCCTCACTCAGCACATGTGGACTCACTTCTGTGAGAAAGACTACATGTGCTTACCTGTCATTGTTCAATGCAATCACATCTCAATTCAGAGACAAGATGTTTTCTTCATGGCATGGTCTTGTGATAGGTCCTTGAAATACACACGAAGAGGTGTCATATACCTCCCTCACTACACTGGAGGCCTGAAGAAGAGCAAGGCTTCTCTGAGGAAATTGATAAGGTTTTCACCTCCCCTGGATTTGGCCCTCCTAACCCAATGCAGTGTTGTTGATCCCATGGTAATGCTGGGATGCCAGCTGTCAGGGACGGGCTCAATTTATTTCACCATCATAAAAGGAAAAAGTAAGTTTCCTACAGCATTTCAAGGCATAGCACCTAAAATCAGAGCTTTCAGCCAATACCAGCCAAATGGTGCAAGTTGGTTACTCACCCCGCTTTGTGTCTTCAACTGTGACACTAGGGTGATTGAGCAAATTCTCTGAGGTGCCACTTCCCCTGACATTCATGTAGTATCTTTGTCTTATCTGTGGCAATGCAGTGCCTAGGAAAATAACAGCCGCATTAGTTACATTGTCCTACAGGAAATGTTTGTGCTTTTGTGAATTTGAGTGTGTGTGAGTGGGGGTGGGAGACACCTCCATGTGATTAAGTCTAATGTTAAGAAAAGTAGCCCTAAATTACCAGGAAGTGGAGACTTCTGACTGATGGAGCTTATTTATATTCTGAAGAGACACTTGAAACAAACTTTAAATTTAATGAACCACGAGCATAACTTTTCTTTGTAAAGAGCAAGAATTTATTTGGAAGTGTGAAATAAGAAAAATGAATAAAAAATAAAAAACTCCAGAAACCTTGGAACATAATATATATTGTTAGAGATAAAAATTAAGTGGAACCTTTACTGATTCCACAGTCCGGGAACAGGTAGCTGCACCACCAAATGATGATGAAAAAGAAGGTGAGGAGCACGGACACTGTTACAATTTGGGGGAATGTAGAGAACATGTGGGTTAAGATCCAAAACATCTGTAGATTTTCAGTTGTTGATAAGAAACACAACGACTACACCAGGTAGAATGTTAGGCAACTGAATGTACCCAAATAATAATTATTTGCAGGTTTAGTATCTGCCACATTATATTATCATTGTTGTAAAGATTCATGGAACTGAAAAACTCCTGAAAATCATTCAAGAAATAGTGAGGATGGGCAGATGGCAGGAGTTCATCTGAGGTCTTCAGAGTGCTGGGAAGCGGGCCCTAGTGGAACATGTGAGCCTTGCTCTGGACTTGGCATCCGCATCTGCACGTGGAAGGAAAGAGGAAGAGGGCGGAGTTCAACATCTCCAGAAGTTCCCGAGGACAATGCACACTTGTCCCCGCACAGGCTGACAGTGAAGGACTTTGACTGCAACATATTTTTCACTGACCACACTGAATGATTTACCACATTCTTACTACTTACTGATTTTTTAGTTTGACTATTCTATCCCCATTGTTGGGCTTTCTGTGTAAGTAAAATGTGTATGTGTGGACTTTAAACCATCCAATGGCTTCTTATGAAGTGAGAGTAGACAGCATGTGTCCCTACACCCCCAACAATACTCATGGTTAGTGATGGTTTGACCCTAAATGCGGTGACGGAGTCCAAATATCAAAATAAGGATTTTTTAATATGGACTTGAGTGTTAAATGCTGACAAAGGCGGTAAGCTGGGTGCATCCTGTCCTTAGATGGTGGGTTTACTCCCAGGTCCCCCAAGTGCAGAAATGCTTCCAAGAAGACTTCCTGAGCTCCTGTGACCTCAGAGCCCCCAGAACACTGTGGCAAATTAATTCAGCCATCAGGCCTGCATCTGAGGACTGATTCTGATCCCAGGAAAAACCTAACACTTTTCCTCTAAGTGTTTCTGGAATTTGCTGTTGCCAAGCTCCCTTCCTACCTGAGCCTTCATTACTTTCCTGGCTGCAGAAGATGATGTGTTGAAGCTGGAGCTGCTACCGGCTGCCTCCTGGGGTCTGCAGTGATGTAAGCCTGCTTCCTACAGGCATTAGAACTTTTTAATTTTACACTATATCTCTCACAAAATGGACTTCTGACTCGGTTCCAAGGTCTGGCACTGACCCATGCTGCACTGGGTGTTTCTTGTCAGGTCTCTTTGGCATCTGATTGGCAGGTTCAAAGAAATGATAGTTTAATAAATTTCCAAACAGAAATCAGTTTTCAAGCTTTTTCTAAATTCTACTATGACAAAATTGTTCTATCTTAAATTGTATGGGTAATGTTAATAAAATAATCCTTATAATTTAAATTTTTTTATATTCATAACATTTTTGGTAATGAAATTGCCTCTCATTCTGTATTTCACACCATACCCACCAGCAGAGTTTTGATGTCCTTTACCACCTTTTCCTCTCTATCTACCTCCCTCCCCCTTTCCACTCCCATGGCAGCTAGCATCATATGTCTTGTGAGTTCTTGCTGGAGTTTATTCATTTGTTTGTTTCACTTCATTATATTCCACACATGAGGGAAACCAATCATGTATTTCTCTTCCTTTCTGACTTATTTCGCTTAACAGGATCCCCTCTAGTTACATCCAGATTGTTGCAAAGGGCACAATAGGAGCTACATTTTGAGTACAACTGGTACATTTGTCACCACTGATAGGTCAGGGCCACACCACACTTTAATTGTACAGGGTGTCACCATTGTCAGAAACTGGGAGTGGTTTACACTGGACCTCTTAGGCTACTCCTTACAATTATCTGTGAATCTACAATGATCTCAGCACAAATTTCAATTAAAATAATCTTAAATGCATGGGATCAACTCATTATATGGAAGTCTAAGCTGCGAGTTCTGTTATTTTATAAAATTTTAAAAAATGTGAAATTTTCACATTTTTTTGTTCAGCCAGATAAGTGACCCTAAAATTCACAAGATTGTCTGGGAAGATGCTGACCAAGAGGAGCTATGAGGGGAGACTTGCTCTACACACAATAAAAATATCACAGGGAAAACAAGACAGGGAGACCTTCTTGCAAGTATAAGAGGGAAGGGGAGGTGAGGGGGACCCAGAAGTATGCCCAGGTGAGATCTGAAGGAGGTTGTTCCCTCTGGGAAGTGGGGGCCCCAAGTAGAGGGGTGCCCATATGTTTGGTGGGTTAAGGGGACTTTTCCTGGTTGCTCCTGAGTTAGAATCAGGGCAAATGTTTTGGAAATGGACATTATTGCTGTCATCTCAGGCCTGGAAGTTTCCCTTTATAGAGTCAGCCTCAAAAATAATTTGACAGTGAAAACATATATTTGTCAATGAGCTAACTCTTCATAAAAAACTTTTGAAAACTTCCCAAGTTACAAGGTTGAAATAATAATGCTGCCAAATGATTTCTATTAAAATCATTTTAAAATCGAAAAACATCTCAATTTTCTTTCATTAGGGTAGGGTGTTGAGAAACACATTTCTCTGACATGAAATCCTATAAATTAGTCATTCTGTTAAACAGAATTTGGCAAGAAAGGATCAACACTCAAAAGAACCTTTAGCTTTTGCTTTATGTTTCCATGATGGGTAATTTACCAATAGGAGGTGATTTTGAGTAGTAAGGTACTTTTCTCTGAAATTGACTTAAAATAGTTTATCAAAGAAGAAAATGAAATTGAATGTCCAGTAGCTAAGTATATTTTCTTGACAACACATCAGGCAAATTATATTTGTGTCACCCTGGGAAGAAAGACTTGATGGATGAAAACCGTCATTGTAGTACTTCCCTTAACTTTAAACTTTGGATCTAACATCACTAGCTCCTGTGACAACTGAAGACAGTATCCTCCTCTGCTATAGTGAGGTCATTCACAAGGTCACCATGCTAGTGCACTGCTCCTGGTGGTCTAGGCCAGGGACTCAAACTCTTGGATGATCGCCCTCCGTGAGGCGCCAACTCTCACGAACAGCTGACTCCCCAAAGTCTCGAGGTCTTCTTACTTCTCTTTCCCTTTCTTCGGCTGAACCTCCTGACCTCCCTGTTGGCAGTGTGTAGATGAAGAGTTTCAGAGCCACCATGAGCACTGTGCTGAGCATCCACAGAACCTTGCTCAGGTCGAGCACCTCTTGACCGACCTGTGTACATGCAAGAAGATGATGTAACTGTCCAGAGCAGCACCACCATGAGGTGTGAGGAGCACGTGGAGAAGGCCCTGCTCCTATTGCTGACAGAGGGAACCTGAGGATGATGCCAATACTGAGACAAAGAAGACCAGAGTGAGGAGGCAGATGAATAAGGTGGCGGTCATAGTGATCTGCCACCAAGTGCACTGCAGCATGCCGCTGCAGGCCAGGGGAAGCCAGAGCATGGTTTCAAAGAGACTGTAGTTGATGGTGCTGGTGCTGGGGTCATGCCAGCACTGAGGCTTTTGTCAATCACACATTCCTCAAAGAGGCACAGGTGCTCCTCCGTGAGCACCCCTCAGTGACTCTAGGAGTCAACCCAGGTGGTCAGTAGAGTTAATAGAGCAAAATGGCGATATGTGAGTTATCATGATCTGCTTACAATTTAAAAACTACTTGCAAAGAATGGAGTGGATGCAAGGATGAGCCCAGAGTCACACAGGAGAACCAGGGTTCAAATCTGCCTTTCTGCACCCCTGAGCATAGCACCCCCTCTTACTGAGCTGGTTTCTTGGCCATCTAGCATCACAATCTCATATCATTTTGGAATTACAAAATAAAACCAGATACCTATGCATATTAAAATGACTATAATCCTAAATACTGACCACACCAAGTGGAAGGCTGTGGAACAGCAGGAACTCTTGTTCACTAGGTGGAAATGCAAAAATTATATGTCATTTTGGAAGACAGTTTGACGACTTAGAAAACTAAAAATGCTCTTATCGTAAGCACAATTATACATCTTGGTGTTTACCCAAATGAGCTGAAAACATATATCCACACAAAAGCTGCACATGAACATTTGTAGCTTTTTTTCATAAATGCCCATAACTGGAAACAAAAACCATGTCCTTCAAGAGATGAATAAAGCAGAAATTCATAAAATGTGATATTATTCATCTATAAAGTATATGAGTTTATCAGACCCCCCCAAAGCCACAGAGGAATATTAAAAGTATATTACAAAGTGGAAGCAATCACTCTGAAATATTACATAACTCAACTATATGACATTCTAGACAAGGCATATTTAAACACAATACAGCAATTGTTAGATTTTGAGGGGAGAGAGGGTTTAATAAGTGAATAATAGGGAATTCAAATGTGTGTAATTATTATGTATGATATTATGATAGTGTATACATTTCATTAGACATTTGTCAAAATCCAGAAGTAGAAAACACAAAGTATAAACCCTGATGTAAACTATGGCCCTTAGTTCATAAAGTGAGTTATTAATGGCTGATTGATCAAATAAATGTACTACATTAGCTCATACCTTGACAATAGGGGATTCTGGTGTGTGGGATATGAATGGGTATATGAAAACTTTCCATACTTTCCACTCAAGTTTTCTGCAAACCCCTAAATCACTTAATAAGAAGTCCATTAAATAAAACTACACTTATACAAACCAGAAATCACATTTCTGGGCATTTATCTCAGAAAATGAAAATTTACCCACACACGAAAACCTGCATAAAAGTTCTCCTGGTAGCCTTACAAAAATTACAAGCCAAATTTTCAACAATTGCTGAATGGTTACACAAATATGGTGCATCCATACTGTGTAATACTATTCAGGAATAAAAGGAACAAATCGTTGATCCACATAATAACTTGAATAGATCATAAGGTAATTGTTCTAAGTGAAATATTTGACCTCAAAAGTTCAGAAGCTGTTATTCCAT
>RJWH01010671.1:0-15641 GCA_004363575.1 Solenodon paradoxus
TCAGGGCTCTTCACCCCCTCAACTGGAAAGTTGTCCATTGTAAAGAACTGGCTTCCAGGAAGTGCCACCAACAAGCCCAGTGTCTCCTGGAAAGCCAGTCATGTCTTTTCCTTCTGCTTCTTGATCCTTAAACACAGTTTTTAGGCCAAGAACAAAAGCTACGACCACCTGTGGCTTAGACTCAGCCCTTGGTTCTGGTCACGACAGGTCAGGTGAACGGGCCTTCGGATGTCCCTTTTCTAGACAGAACATCAGTTATGGAATTACAGATGATTTTAAAGACATGCCTTCCCTTTTTCAGAGGGGCTTTTAGATTCCCCTGCTAAAATGCAGGCTCCCAGGCACATCTGAATTTCAGATAAGCAATGAACAGATTTTTGGTGTAAGGACATCCCATGCAGTTGTAGGGTGTCAACAATGCCTTAAGGCCATAGTTGGGACACACTTGTGCTGAACGTGATTTGCTATTTATTTGAAGTTCAAATGGAACAGGGTGCCCTGGTTTTGTTAGTGCCGTGGGTGGTGTCTTCTGGGTGTTGGCTGATTGGCTAAAGCGGGTGGCTCTGTTTTCTGTGTACTCAGGGCAGCGCTTGAGCTGTCTCTGCCCTCAGTGGCTTCTTTCTGTGTTCCCCTTCCTTTCCACAACCTCCCACACCTTCTCCTAAGATGGGTGCAAGCCCACTCCTTGCAGCACTATAGACCACTCTCCTGAGTAAATTTCACACCCCTTTAAGTCCCCCTTTCTACTAGAAGCAGATGACATAGAGGTGTGGCAGGGGACGAGCCCTCAGGGACCAAATTCTGAAAGTTCTGTGATAGGGAAGTGAAATGAATGAACACTGAATGCAAACAGGTTCCTATTTTAATCATACCTGGTTTTAAAAAGTTCTGCTTTGCCCCCTGGTGGCTCGTGTGTTAAGCCCGTGCCTTGGGAGCAGTCTACATACAGCCCAAGGAGCCAGGTATGAAGCCCAGAACTGGGGGAACAACTAAATACACACAATACTTCTTCCCCTTCTCTCTTCTTAATTCCTGACTGCCTGCCTCCCTCTTAAAAAAAGAGCTCTGCTTTACAACAAATACAAATAATTAAAGATTGAATTCTTCGTATCATATTTTTTGAAAAGAGAGAAGACGCATTTTACTTATTTTATATAGTTGCTCATCTTGGTTGTGCCCCCACCCCAGAAAGTGAACCCAGGTCCTTGGGATATATGTGAACTGCGCCAGTCAGAGGCAGCAGACTTAACCACTACTCCACCAGGGTGCGCCATAACTCTTTGATATATAGAAAATTTCCCTTGGACATTCAACATCTGATTTAATTTACTAATTATATCATTTTCCAAAAGTATGAACTCGAACAATGTTGGAAAAATAAGTATGTATGAAAAGATAAAAAGAAATCTGGGACAAGTAAAATGTTTTCCAGCAAAAAATGATGAGCGGTAAATGCAAAAAAAAAAAAAAAAAAAAGTTAAGTGCAGTAGGTGACAGGGATGATGTATAAGTAATATCACATGAATTTAGAGGAATCTGCGATCTTAGTTTCCCAAAGAATCTCATTGATCAGTGTGCTTGATGAATGTTTGTTTAACAGAACTGAAGACTTAGTCTCTATCCTCAAAGAATTTTCAAACACTTAAAAGAAGAAAAAAAAGGAGGTAGAGAAATTAAATAATAATCATGCATGACCTCTGTAATTAGATATTAAAATCTTTATGAATGTGAATGGTAGAAGATAGGCTTAAGCATTTATGTGGGTACTTCATTTATGGTGTCTACAATTCCAGTGTCTTCTACTGTTTGATCTCTCTGTTTTACCCAAAAGGACTCATACACTGATCTTTGGTGCTGAATCAAACAAAGGAAAGATGAGTTTCAGAAATGACATCGTAAAGCTAATGGTTCAGACAACAGATTCCTGAAGACAGAGAGTCTGGCCTCATGTTCACCTCTTTCCCCCTGGTACCTAGAATAGTGGTAGGCAAAGCTAGATAGATACGTGTGGAATGAATGATCACATAAAGGCATGCATTAGATCACATCAACTAGCCCTCATTCACACTCCCTGTGAAGGGAATGAGGACAAAGCACTCCCTGGGTAAGACACAGAGTAGGAGATGGTGCTGAAGGGTGAATGGCTGACCTCGCCACTCCCCCCCGCCCCCCCTGCACATCTTTCATTATCACTTCTCCACTCTGCCCCCAAGGACTACAGTATCTGAAATTCTCCCATTTGTGATGCCTTCTTCGCAAGAGGCGGGTGACATCTTACCAAGACTTATTGAGTCACTCATTGCTCTGTACCAGGCACTGCAGTAAGCACTAGGACAAGGGGGAAAAGAGCAGAGGTAGCATAATCTTTTCAACTCATAGACTTGAATAAACTGCACGTTATAGCAAACCTTGGTGTGCTCCAGAAGCCTGGAGGGCAGCTCCATAGCGGACAAAATGAATGATCGCCGGCATCATCGGCTCAAACTGAACTAACGAGAGCCCGAAATCTCAATGGCTTCACACAGAAGTCTGTGTGCAGGTGTCCCCCACCACGCAACTGTCCCGGATGGCTCCTCCCACTTTGTGGTTCCACCAACCCCTCCAGACTCCGAGACCACCAGAGCCTTGAACCATGCTGCTGAATTTTCTCGAACTGGCCGATCCATGAAAGTGGAAGATGCTGCAGGACTTAGAAAGGCCAGGCCTGGAAGGGGCAAACATCACCACTGCACCCCTCCCACTCGTGCTCCACTCAACACAAGCGTCTCCCTGAGGGCCCAGGAGGGAACGCGAACAACTGCGTGACACTTGCCATTCCCCCTCCACCAGCACCAGAAATGGAGGAGGAAGCCAGGCCCAGGAAAGCTGCAGGTCCTGATCACATGAAAATGGAAGAAAACCAAGAGAATAGCTTGCAGGAAGAGGCAGAACAGGTTAGAGGTGTGTCCTGGTGGTGTAGCAGTTTGGTCCACCACCTGCTGCCAAGCGCAGTCCATATACAACCCAAGAACCTGGGTTCACCTCCTGGGATCAGGGAAACAACCAAGTTGCACAACTAAAAAAAATTAATAAATGCTTCGCCCTCTCCCTGCCTGCCTGCCTACTCCTCTTCATTCCTGTCTGTATTCTTCCCTTACAAAAAAAAGTTAGAGAGACTGAGGGCTCTGATGGAAGGCAACAAGGAGGCACATGGCATGTACCAGGAGGCACAGTAACCCCTGAAAACAAAGGCAGAAGAGAAAAACTGTGTAGTGACCAGAGAAAGAGGGAGGACTTGGGGATACTTTCCAGAAAGAGATGGGGAAAGTTACTCTAGTCCCGACTGCCTTCTAGAGTTCAGTTATGCATTGATTTATTAAATCTTCATGAACACAGCCCTGATTGATACAAATTTTAGACTCCTTTATATGTCTAACTTTCTCCTTCCTGCAAGTTATAACAACAAGAGTCTTTGAACATGGCTAATAAATATACAGGAATGTGGTCCTTCTGGAAAAGCCACAGGGAAGGGACTGAGTGTGCCTGATATTTATGTAAATTTTAACCACAGAATGCGCAACTCCAGAAATAATGATGTGACCGCTGGGACCAATCTCTTGATTCATGAGAACAGTGGTGATTACTGCCCCTTGCAGTTTTACTGTTCTGTCAACGGTGTCATTTCTGCATTTAGATAGTTTTAGGGAGAACTGAAAATAGCGAACCGAAATATTAATGGAGTCGGTGATGTTTGTGAGAAACGTGCAGTTGGAAATGAATGCATAGCGTGAAGAATTGTTAGTCACGCCGAGTTCTAAAAGGGCCAAGAGAATAAGATGTTATTGAAACAGGAAAGGCGGTGACCTTTGAGATGGCAGATTTACATGTTTTCTTTTGTTATCGTGCCCTTTTCTGGTTCTCCAAGAGTTGGAGAAATGTATATGATAATACAAAATTCCTCCCTTTACTGCATAGTTCATTGAAAATGAAAGACCACGTGAGACACTAAAATGAGTGCTTTAATATGTCGTATAAGGCTGGAGAAACAAGCAGGCTGCTCATTGATTTCTCTCCTTTTATTTTGCTATCATTTTCCTCCTCCTCTCTCTCCTACTCATATTTATTTATATGGTTTATTCTTCTGTGTGTGCAGTGGTTTTGCATCTGTTCTCATTATGCTCCTAGACTTCACTATTTAAAAAGTACCACTTTCTTTTTCCCATTCCCTCCAGAACGAAGAAGCCATTTGCATCACTATAAGAAACTTTCATTTTATTATCTTCAGTTCTTTGCAAATAGACTGTAGATCTTCTCCTACCAGAGGTTCCATGTAAAATTTAAATTCTCATGAGAGTCTCTTGCATATTCCCAAACACGGTTAATTCATCATTTTATGTTTTCTCAAAGGAGGCACATGTATTACTTTCAGGGCAGCAACTGGTGATACCAGAGTTCGCAGGAGCCCTGGCCTGTGTCTGCCCTGCTCTCAGCCTCATCCCTGCAGTGGAGAACAACTGGAGGTTTCCAGAATAGTGCTCCTTGGTGATCATCCTAACAATTAACTACCTGGCGATTTTAGAGCAGCGATGTTTGTTTCTGCAAAGGAATATGATCTAAGAGAGAAACCTTAAAAAAAGCGCGCGCACGCGCGCACACACACACACACACACACACACACACACACACTCTAATGTGTTTTTTAATGGTACATTTATTACCACTCTAGTGCTCGCATTATAAATATAAAAGGTTATTAAAACCTAGGAGATTTTTGTCAAACGCTCTTGCTCTCCCGACAAAAGTCAGCATTTCATAGCCCGTGGAAATTAACAAATTGATCCCTTACCAGGAAACACGTCAGTTCCTCTCTATAATTCCTCTTAAACTCGTCAAAATAGATTTATACTTGAGAAGGTCACACATATTCCCCTGGGAAACAGGCTGTCGCTCAGCTCCATCTTGCTGCGTGATTTCATGAAGAAAGGTACATTTCCCAGCCTGTTCACACTCCCCGTTCTGCCTGGAGAACCAGAAAGCATGAACAAGGGGAGATGTCTTTTTCATTCACTTAAAGAAAAGACAGTTGAATTTGGTTTCATTTAGAGTTAATTGTAGATTTTGAGTGATTCGGTTTTGGCAAAATCCAAAGCATATTTTGCAAATCGCTTTTCCCATTAAATGCTAAAACCCTTTATTTTTAAAAGGAAATGTAATCCATATGTTTGGAATTTGTTTACACTAAAATTATAAAATACATACATATATATATATACACATACATATTTTTATTCATCTTCCAGAAGCTTTCTGAACCATTTTGTATTGCTCTTAAAAATTAAAAAATCATGCATTGCCAAAGACTAATGAGAGCAAATCTGTAATTGTTAGAAACATTGATTTTATAATTCCTTATGGTCTTACCTTAGCAAAACTATCTCTGATTTCCAATCATTCACCGTAGAGAAAAAGGCTTTGCTTTGAAGCAGCTTGCACCAAACAGGGAGGAGAGGATGGAGATCTCACGGTTGAGGAAGGATTCAGTATAAAAGAAAATTTCCCACAACCAGAAATTAAGAATTTGTGAATTGCTTGCTTATTGAAAATCATATCCAAAATGGTTAAGTATAGTTCTCTTGGGATTTACTGAACATGAGGAGGACTCCCATAGTCAAAAATATCTCTCATGATATTTTGAATCTATAGTATATTTTTTATTATAGTAGCTTATTCTACACATTAAAGTAAACTCATATGTGCAAGTTCCCCATTCCTCAGATAAATGTCAACACACCCAGCCCTCTACCACATCACCAAGTATCCTTCATCATTGTCCAGTGGGCTCCACCACCATATATTATATTTTAAATAAAATACATTAAAGAGTTTTTAGAGTAAAGAAGAGAAAATGCTAAATATCAGCTAGAAATAAAGTCTCCCTTTTGAAAATAAGCCAAGAGGAGGGAGATAAAGACCCCAGATGTTCCTTTATAATGAGGTTGAATATGAAGATGGGTTTATCTTTGCCGGGGATCATGAAAGTGTCATTGGCTTAGAGCAGGGCCCAAACAACTGTCTCTGAGAAGGATCAGATAGTAAATATTAAAGCCTTTGCAAGCCAGAAGGTTTCTGTCACTACTACTCAATTTTGCCACTGTCGTGCAAAACAACCATAGGCAAGACATAAATGAATGGACATGGCTCTGTACCAATAAGACTTTATTAAGACAAACAGGTGGCAGGAGGAATTCGGCCCATGGGCAGTAGTTGGCTAACAATCTGGGGTTAGAGCAACTTAACAAAATACATACCTCTTTGTGATGTCTATCTAAGATCAGATTTGAAAAACTCAACTTTGAATGCTGAAAGACAAGAAGCAACTTTTCATCTCTTTCGCAAATGTGCATTCTTGGGACTCTTACTCTGAAACCCAAAGAATTAACTTGTGAAGAGACTGAAACCTTTGTGCCCATAGACAAGAATCAGATGCTAAAAGCTCTGCATTTGTGTGCACTCAGATTATAAAATTTGACCTTGAAGGTGATGTATTTGCAGTCTATTTCAACTCTCAGACTTTATGTGATGAGCTGCACGGTCTTACTGAATATGAACAATATTCCAATGTTTAAGAAGAGTTCATCTTTCACTAGTGTGAGCTGGTATTTTTACTAGCATGCTCCTGGTCCAGTTATCCTGTCTCCAGTGTGCTTTTAATGGTCATTTTTCTTTAATAAATACACTGTCGATGCTGCATACCTGAACCTTGGGTCATAGCCTTATGCCTGGCTAGCACAGCGATTGTGACTGCAAACTGAGGAGACATGCCATTCTGAATCAAATATCCCATCTGCCACTTAGTAGCTGTGTAGCTTTGAGAAAATGCCAGTGTCAACACTGATGCTTCTCTTCTGTATCATGGTAAAGGGCTCTCAATATTTGTTAGGGCGTAGAGCTTTGAAAGAAACAAAGAGAACCAAAACTACAGTTTTGGCTTCTCCTGATGGTCACTGTAGTTACATGACTAAGATCTGAGCAGTGAGAACAGAAGTGCTATGGATTATTTAGTTTTCTGAAGTTTAATAAGATGTGTTTCATGGGACTAAAACATGACCCCCGGTTTCTCAGAATTGTGCTCCTGTACGCATCCACTCTGACATGAAGAGCCAAGGACAGGGAAGGACAGCCTCAGAGGCAAAGAAAGCAGAAGCTCCTGCTCTTCTAACCCTGTAGCCTTTCCCTTCATCCAAGAAGCCATCTGCCTCCCCTGGGCCTGCACCTTCTCCTAATCAGGAAACTTTCTCTTGCCCCTATTCTCTAGAAGAATGCAGAACGGGGAGATTTAATCTTTCTTTTTAGAGTAAGAGCAGGGGTGAGTCATTCCTCCTGACCATCCTTCCTCTCTCTCCTGAGACCTCCCTCCAGGCCTCAGCTCAGGATAGAAGTGCGTGTGCGCGCGCCAGTAACCTCAGAATTGACCACCATGTAAATTCTCCAAACATATGTAATTATTAAATCTGGGCTTTTCCTCCTTAATGGGGGAACTTTTCCTTTCACCCCCACATGTTTACAGGTGGATTTTTTTGCATCTTGCTTAGGATTCAGTGGACTTCTGTGTATTGATGTCTTTCATCATTTGTGAAAATTTTTCAGCCTTCATCTCTTCAAAATTACTTCTCACTCGCTCTCCTTTTATGAAACTTGATTAAACATATATTAAGCTTTATTATTATCTTCCGCATCTCTTCCCTCCAGAGTTTTACTCTGACTTTCTCTATTTTATTTTGGACAGTTTCTCTGAGTTAATTTTCAGTCTGCTGTCAATCTTATTATTTTCTGTTGTTCTATTTTTCAGATCTAGAATTTCAATTTTGCCCTTTCAAACAATTGCTGCCAATTTTAATATCTTCCAGTTTCCTGTCAATTTAAAAAAATTTTATTTCCATAGTTTTCGACACAACCTTTATCTGATACTTCCAATCACTGTAATCTGCAGATCTGTTTTGTTATCTGTTGCTTTGGTTGGTTCTTACCCATACGGTCTCGTGTCCTGGTGTGTCTAGTTAATGTTGATCTTGTGCTTGATATGATGTTGGAAATAAAATCTGCAGAAATGATTCGAATACTTAGGCAATATATTCTTACTTATGTTTATCTGTTGGGCCCCTGGGGCTAGTGCTTCCAATTGGGTATCCCTTCCATCTAAGTCTTAGCTTTGAGATTTTCTGAGGGAAGATCATCTTTTTGCAAAGCTAAAAGATGGGGCAAGAACTAGTTTGCTTCTAGTTTACCTTTACTTCTAGGGCACAAGCTGTTGGAGCCCAGCCTAATGAGTCAGATCGTTATTCTCCTGGTCTCTTGGGATCCTCAAAGGAACCATTAAGCATCTCAACTGAAAATGATTCTAGGATAAAGGCAACTCCAAATACCTTGCTCACTTTCTCTGTGTTCTCAACCTCTCTAGGATCTTGGGCCAAGAGTTGCTTGTTATCTTACTGGGTTGTAGATACATCTTAAGTTAAAAAAATAATCCACAGAGCTTTTTCAGTTATGAGAGGATTGGTCTGAATTACCTAGTTCTCATTACCAGGAATGGAAATCCTGAGATTTTTACTTATAGTCTTAAGGGAGAAAAGAGGCATACTTTCTTCCCTCCCCAATAACCATCTTCACTTTGGAACAGTCGAAGTGGCGGTCAATGTTAGACCAAACAAACGAGTATACCACTTGAGGGCAAGGCAGAGCAACCAGGTAGAAAGCACCCAGGCCCTTGGAGACCTTGCTGAGCACACCAAACGTACAACCCTGGTCTGCCTATCTTTGAAATCTAACATGGAGCAGTCATCATTCACTGCTATTTTGAACATCTGTGACACATGGGTGAACCCGTATCATAAGTAAAAGAGAAAGTTCCTTAACCTCTGTGGTAGATGATTGTAATAATGATGGTCCCAATTCTTCCCCTGACTTCAGGAAAGCAGGTGGGTCTGCAGTTGACTGTAAATGAAGGAGTAAGCTGAGCTAAGATCAACAGAACAGTCTGCATTGCATCGATGAAGGACACATCGACACTCATTGGATGAGTCCTTCAGTCCCCATCTCTGATTTGACGTAGGGAAGGAGCCTGGAGTCAGATTGCTGAACCGGGAGGCATGAGGCAGGGGGGTTAGTCCTGCTGTCTCCACGACCTACTTGCAGAACTTACATAAATACCTCCAGTCTCAAGATTAAGCTTCATCACCCAAGGACAGAATACATGATGGCAGACTGGACCTCATTTGCTATTGCATTTTCAGGACTGACCACATACTAGACATCAGGTGAGGGTTTGTTGAATCGAACTGAACTGAGTGAATTAAATGAAGAAAATTGGCCAACACTCAGAATGCTCCTTTGCAGCAGAGTCTTTCTATAATTTTACATTTTTTCTTTTAAATTCCCCTTTTAAGCAACACCTCTTCATTACACACAAGCAAAATAAAATTGAGTTCGCTTCCAGTAGAAATCACTTTCATCCTTCCTTCTCAGTGGATGTGGTTCTTTGAAGCAAACTGTGTGAAGGAGATGCTAATATTAGCTGTTTTCTGTGTATTCATAGACTTTGTTTTCCTGACATGGCAGGCTAACTTCCTTCCCTTATAGCTGCAAACTAGCACCAGCAAACATGTTGTGGAACAAAGTGGGTAGAGCTCCAGTGTCAGGAGAAAGAGTTTATTCTCTATTATTTTAATGCAACAATAAATTTTAATCATTATGGAGAAATTATGACAGGAGAAAGCATGAGGGCTTCAGTTTTCCACTCTGAACTTCAAACCACAGGAAGCAAATCTACAATATGAATCTCAAATTCACCTCCTTCAAAATGTTTCCCTTCTATATGTTGACTTTAAGTTTTCCAGTAAGTATTTCCCACTCACTGTTAGGTCTTAATGAAGCACAAAATATAATGTAATATTTAAAAATCTGTATGGATATCACTTTCGCAAAGAAATTAAAATTTTCTATGACTATAGGAGATTGTCAGAAGGGAGGGGTACGCAATTAATGGGAACATTTCTCCAGTGACATAAGAACTATGGAGATGGCATCTCTGGTTTAGAGTAGGAAGAAATTCTCTACTACTCTGATTCTCCATACATTTCCTGGTACTGACATTGGCAAAGTCTGGATTGATGAGGTTTTGAAATCAATATAAGCAAGAAGCACTGGTCAGGAGACGAGACTGATTCCTCATGGTTCTAGCAACATGTCCATTAGGGGAAGAGAATCGAGACCGTGTTCTATTCACCAGCAGGAAAGTGAGAAGACAAACTTAGGAGTACTATTTCCCAGCAAGTAAGTCATCAAGGCAGGCATGGAAGGGGAACTTCAGGTCTTATTCCGACTTATAACTTCCAATACCCAGTTAGTCCATATTGTTGACTTTGATTAAATTTTCCTGATGTAAATTGCATTGAATTAAGGCCTCTCTTGGCTTTAACAGTCTATGTTTTTGTTCCTTCTCTCCCTCTGAATAAACCCAACTTTAGAGGATTTGAAATTCAGGGAGCATCTGGAGGTCATACCCTGGTATAGATACAAGTCTCTGAAAAATAGAGTTGTGGAAGCTGGCCATGTCTTCATGCGGTGTTGTGTGCAGTAGATAGGTAAGTTAGATTTGAGCCCTAAGAGGAAAACTGAAGACTGTCAAGGGGAAAGCAGCTAAAAGATGCTTTGTGGTCATATGTGAGTCACCTCTTTGGGATTCCTCAGGAAGTCCTTGGGGATTTATGGAATAGGGAAGTTGGAGGCCTCCTCTTCCAAAGTTGGTGGTAATTGAACCAGGAGGCTGGGCGCTATTCCTCTGGTTCTTCCCAGGGGATGCAGCAGGATGGCCATGGGCTGGGGTCTGAATATCACCAGCTGCTCTGTTCTGGCTCATATGGATCATCTGGGCATACTTCCTTTGAAAGAGGCTCACTCGACTCAGAGTATGGGCAATGCTCCTTCCCAGTCCTGTGGTTCTCTGACCCTTTCTCCATGGCCCAGATGGGTGACAGAGGAACAATCAACAAGCATTTCTACACTAAAGTAAGCCAACATCCCAAGATGGACAGCGAATCTAGAAAGGCACTAGTGACATCTGGTTTATGAAAGGCAAGCTAGATACCTACTCATCTTCCAAGAGTCCTTAATGATGAGTGATTGACCACTGCAGAAACATTGAGTGTATAGTTAGTTGATGTCCCCCAAATCCTAACCTCATTCTTGGCCTGGACACTAGAAAGAATTTAATGAGTTGGAGAGTATTAGGGAGGTTCCAAATGGACAGTTAATCAGAATTGAGGTAACTTGCTTGAAGCAGAGAGATTTCAGTATTATCTGATATGTCTCTTCCTTTCCATTTCTTTGGGTCAGTGCTCTTGGGATGGTCACTTTGCTGCCCAAAGCACCCTGTATCCTATTGTATTTAAGCCTCTGTTGTCTGCTTTGGTCAACATGATCTTGGAATGTGTATATTCTTAGTGTTTATAGGACATAAGAATCATATAGATTTAAATATTATCCTACAAGACAAGTTGGTAGGAATACCAGGATCCTTCTGGGGGACTGTTTTGTAGAAAGTGGGGTGTTGTATATATTTCATTTTCAAGGATCCAAAGAAGACCCTCAAAAGCTATTTAATTGGGGATGAAATGATCAGTTACAGGATTAACCCTCCAATTTCATTCATGCAACTCCTCAACTTTAGACAGGATGTGAGTTGTTATAGTGACAGAGTTGGGAAGGATTGGGAAAAGAGGTTATATAGTAGAGAGAGAAGAATTTATATCATGACCATCACTTACTCTTTGGAATTGAGGTGGAGTTGCTGTATCCCTTCCTCCAGTGTTGCTAGGGAGCATTGTTGGGTCATCAAATCGAATGAACTCCAAGGTAGAATGTGTTCTATCTCCATTATGTTCTCCTGAGGAATCCAGACAAGCCAGGAACTGAGCAATGGTCCCAGCATCTTAAGAACAAGCACTACAATTTACCTGTGATGATGCTCAGCAAATTCCATCAGGACTCACTTGGATGTAATACCATCCACTAATTCTTTTTGGATTAATCCAACCAGTTACCATACGATTCTGTCTTTTGAACCTTGCCCCTTCCAAGTTCTGTGTGCTTGTCTTATACAATTCCCAAACTTCATGTTACAATGATTCACGTAAGGATCTTACTTCCTCTCTGAAACCTTCTTGAAAGTAGGACCTGTCTTACATGTTTGTTTTGCTGTGACAAAGACTGCATCATCCATTTAATAAAAGCTTAATAAATATTTGTTGTTTTGCATTGACTATACTAGCACACCTCTCACTGAATAACTCTTCCTCTCTCAGAGCACTGATGTTCATGATTATCAGTTTAGCAGCCTCATAACAAAAAATAAAGCTAAATGAACTGAATGTGGCCTTCCTCTTCTCTCTGCTAATTTACACACTAGAATTTGCTGTATGATTTTTGAGATGGAGAAGAAAAAGAGATATGGACTGCTATGGTGGGTAATATAGAAGAGTATATAGGCAGACTACATTTCCCAGCCTCCCTTGCAATTAATGGGGCCATAAGACTGAATTCTGCTCAATAGGAAATGATGTAGGCCAAATTCAGTGGCTCAAAACTATTTGTGTCTTCTTTGCTCATGATTCTATAGTTCAGCATTTTCAGCAGGGTTCAGCTGGGCTGTTGTTCTATGGAACTTGTTTGGGGTCACCCATGTGGTTGGTGGGCTGGTCAAGGGAGGCTCAGTTAAGAGTGGCTCTCCTCTGTTCCACGTGGTGTCATCCGCCAGCAGGCTAGCCTGGGTTTTTTCATATGATGGAGAAATGGATTCCAACAGGAAGAATCAGTGTGGGAAGGAGTACAAAATGTGCTAGAGGAAAGAGTTTACCAGGGGACTAGTACTAAGCAAACTAAGACAGAGGTTATGCTCCAGATAAGAAAGTAACAAGATGGGACCAATCCACATCTTTCAGCTGTTTTACAGAGTGTCTTGATCTGTATCAGTCTGAGGTGAGCGAGAAATAAAATGTTATGGTGCTAAGTAAGTCACTACTGTTTCAAGGTTTATTAGTAGTAGAACATAGCCTACAGTGTTACCCTAACTAATATAGGGAGAATGAGTCTTCTCTCAAGTATAGGGGAAATGCCTATTATTACCACATTCAGACTATGACCTTTCATTTGTTTTGAGAAGGTGAGTAGAGGCAGGCAGGCAGGAAGAGAGAGAGGGAAGAAGAATTTGTTTATTTCATTTAGTTGTTCTTCTTGGTTGTTCCTGCTGCCCCAGGACATGCACCCAGGACCTTGACATGTATGTGAACTGTGCCCAACCATGTTCTGCCAGGGCACGCTCAGACTATAATCTTAATATAAAACTTTAAATTGCTTTCCTGGGGTTTTTACGATGCCCTTAGTTGGTAATTAGCATAGAATTCTACCACTTATACAGTTGTTATGCATATATTAACATATTAACTCATTTTACTCAGGTATTGACTGAAGCAATAGAAAAGAGGGTCAGGTGTTCTTTAGAGACAAAAAAAAATCAGGCTCAGTGTTACTGGTGCACCAGACCACAGAGGTAGCATTAGCAGCGATGTCACTGAAGGCTGGGTCTCCTACCTTTTTTTTTTTTTTTTTTGCAGGAAACTCTTGGGTCATTTACTTGCCTGGGGTACGTTAGGCACCAACGAAGATTGACAGTGTCTTGTAAACTCACATTCCTTGGAGAAGAAACAGTAACTTAATTAGAACCTCTTTGGAATAGCAAAATAGGAAGTCTGTTTGTGCTAGCGCTGACCCCAAGAGAAGTGGGATGTATGAGTGTCTGTCTGTCTGCCAGGATGGTCAACACCTAAAAGCTGGCAGGGGTGTCACTAAAGAGAATGGCCAAGTCTAGGATGAGCTAGGGGAGGTGCTTCAGGTAAGAAAGGCCTGTGAAGATAAGGAAGCTTCTGCAAGTTCTCTTCAGAGCTGACAACGTACAATGGAAGATATTTTAGCGTAGACAAAAGTGGTGCCTCCTTTCCAGTGTGGAGAGTCAGAACCAGGCTAGAACCTAGGAGAGACATGCTGTAGAGATGGGTAGAAGGGGACAGGCCAGAGTGGCACCACGTGGCATGATGTCTGCTCACTGAAAAGACTTCAAAATAGGCTTCTGACATATTTGGAGAGTCTATCAACAGTCAAATCAGGATCTGAGTGGAGCTGAGCAGAATCCAGCAAACTATGGCCCTGGGGCCAAATCCAGCAGCTGCCTGGTTTTTGGTTGCTGTTTGCTGTGTTTTTGTTTTGTTTTTAACTTTCTTGTATTGAAGTTCAATTAAAAACTCACATAATATAACATGAACTATTTAAAAGTGAACAACTTAGTGGCATTTAGTACATTCACGTGGGTGCATACCTATCACCTTCATTGAGCTTCGAAACATTTTCATCACTTCAAAATAAAATCCTCTACTTGTTAATTCTTACCCCCCGCTCTCCACCCCCCATCTCCTGACAACTAGCAATCTGCTTCCTGTCTCTATGGATTTACTTATTCTGGACATTTCCTCTAAATGGAGTCATACAATATGTGACCTTTTGTGTCTGTCTCTTTTCACTGAGCATCATGACTCTGAGGCTCATCTGCTGTAGTATGTAATGGTGCTTCATTCCTTTTCATGGATGAATAATCATCTACTGTATGGATAGACCACAATTTGTTTATCCATTCACCCATTGATGGGCACTTAGGTTGCTTCCATTTTTTGGCTACTGTGAATAGTACTGCCTTGGGCATTTGCATACAAGGATTTGTTTGAGTACCTGTTTCCAATTCTTTTTGGTATATACTCCCAAGTGGAAGAACTGACTGTTTTGGAAACTGAGCTGGATTGGAGCACAGCCATGCCCACTTGTTTACATACTGCCTATGGCTTCCTTCACGCTACACAGGCAGAGCTGAAGTGTTGCAGCTAAGAACATATGGCCACAAACCAAAAGTATTCACTCTCTGGTTCTTCCTAGTGAAGTTTGCTTGACCCGGGCTAGAGGAAACACTCCCTATCCTCCAGACCCTGGGGGGTGGGGGTGCATCCTAATCTACTGTCTCCAGATCATTGGTCAAAGGACCTGGAGTATTTTTTTCATCTGTGACAGTTAAGACTTGATCTGGGAAGTTTTTGAGTTAAAAAAAGAAATATGTGTTGATGATTTCTCTCTGCCGCTCCCTCTTCCTTCCCTCTTCCTTTCCCTGCCTTTGAAAAATGCCAGTCTTTACTCCCTACCGAAGGGAGAAAAAACTAAGTCTGTTCAGAATAGGAGCCCAGCTGGCTGCCAAGGGGCAGAGGTGGCAACGACTCCGCATCTCTCAGAAGTCAAGGAAGGGTCAGCGGTGGTGGATGGAAGTCTGTGTTGTCGGTGTGACTTTTTTTCCACACTTTAATGTGCAAATACATCAGTGGGTTCTGATTTAGTGGGTCTGGGGCAGAGCCTGAGACACTGCATGCTTTATGAGTTCCCAGGAGATGGTGATACTGTGGGATCAAACACCACCTTTGAACAGCAAGGTGAGCCCTGGTGCCCCAACAAGACCGCTCTGTGCTGTCTGCTAGAGAGCCATGAAAAACCCTAATCCTTCCCCCAGAGATTCTGAT
>RJWH01010672.1:0-15629 GCA_004363575.1 Solenodon paradoxus
AAATCAGAGGCTTATGAGTTATATTTATTAAACTTAAGTATAATTAGAAACATAGAGGTTCACATGAGAAAATTTAATTCATTGAAATCCTTTAAAAATTTTATACATATGTGTTTAGTGTTTTTATGCTATAAGTTTATTTGCTTGTACCTCCAAACTTTAACACTATTCCATTTTCATAATAATATATTTTAAAATGTGTATTAAGTATATTTAAGATTAAATATGTTCAGAGTGAAAATGACAAAGTAGAACCGGATAGAAAATTGGTATTGAAAGTTTGTCTGCTAGTGATGGGTTTTGTAGACCCACAGAATTTTAAAATTCTGGTCCATGTTCTTGATCTATGGCTCCAGTCACCATTTAATCGATCTCCAGAAAATAAGATGATATATTTTTCACAGACCTATGATTTCTGTTACAATAAAACAGGTAAGCTTTCTATAGAAATGAATGGACTTTATGATCTCCTCAGAGTCTCCTCAGAGTGGAACAAACACTTGCTGAAACACATTCATGATCAGACCAATATCCTGCTCAGGAAAACTGAGCAAACTGGATTTGTATCTTCCCTGAATCTGTATTGCACCCTGAAAAATCTTAACCTTTATACGCCGATGATAACCACATTCAGTTATCATTCCTGTTACCACTTTAATGTTAGAAATAAATTCCATCTTTCGCTTACAAATTCAAGATTGTTATCCCATTAATTTAGTTTTCATATCTTCCAAAATTATATTGAGTTATATTTTAAATTACATAAAATTTCCAAGGCCAATGGTAAAAAAACTTTAAAGCAGTTGACTATATATGCTTTTCTGGAATTTCCCTTAGCAGAGGCAACAATAAAACTAAGAAGTTATTAATACAGACTTTTTTAAAGGGATGGATCTGTGAACAGGGAAAAAGCAGAGCTGAGTAAGAGAGATTAATGTCTATGTGGCAAGGAGATTCAGGATAAAAATCACTGGAACTATGAAATCTGAACTAGGATGGAGGAGGTGGGGATATTTCTGTTCAATATTATTCTTCCAGTGTATGTTTTTCAACTCTATTTTATAAACACAGGCATATGACTTTCTTTTGAGGTTTCTCTTCCAACAAGGACATGCTTAACATTTTAATCAATCATATGGTGAGCACAACTAAGAGAAGTTAAAAATTAAATATGTCTTACCTATCCCATTAGAGCTTGAAGCATACTTGGGGGAGCAGATGCCATAAATCAAAACACAAAGTATGTCAAAGAAAATATTGAGATTGACACACTCACATATGTAGTAAGGATAGTGGAAACAGAAATGATAAGTCTGCTCAGATGCCTAGAAGGGAGAGAGTGTCAAGTCTTTATCCTGGAAATAAGGTGGCCAAGGACAGGTGGCACCTTGGAGTAAACTGATTAAGCAGTCTCAATTATTCCTGTTGGAGAAATAGAGTATCCAACACCAAGTGAAAAAGAATTATAAGCACAGAGGAAACAGACTACCAAACATGAGAGTGCAAACAACAGAACTAAGGATTTAGATATTGGAATTAATAATGAATACAATATTTTATTCAACAGGATACATGGCAATTTGAAAATACATATAATCACAGATAATAAAAATTAACTAGTGTGCAAATTAGTATGTTTGGACAGTATTTACTTAATACTAGAAAATTCACCTGCTAACGGTACACTATGTATTTTCTCAGGTTAGCATAAACCTATAGATTTCCACATTGGGTTCGAGGAGACAACAGAATTAGGAAACCTTCCTAGTTTAGATATCTCATGACCATTTTTGGAACCATATTATAATACTATCAGATATAATTTCAGGTTACCACAAATACTGTTTCTACTTATAAGAATCACTTTTCTCAGGAAAATATAAAGCATAAAGCAGAATATATTTCAGGAGCATACACAGATAGTGTGGAGAGCAAAGGAGAACAACAGAAATTTGGAGATCTGAGGAACAGCTAGACTTGAAACTTTCAGGAAGGCCTAGGTGGTGAAAATTTATGAGTAGAACACAGCTCATCTGTCTTTCCCTCCAGGGGCTTATGAAAGAGACACTTTCTATAACTATCCTTTGCTTTTTGTTGAGATACCTGCCCCATCCTCATCTTGGCCATTTCTGGGTTTACATTCATAAAACATGCTTGCTGCATTCGGTATGAGTCTGTAGCCTCCATTCTCAGGAAGCTGACAATTATGCATCTGGAGAAGGCTCATGGAGATGCTAGGAGTCGACCCTGGTGTAGCTCCCTTATGGCCACTACAGTGATGACAGCTATCTATCTCTGCTTTAGATTGGGTATTCAAAATGCAAGGGTAAGCTTAAGTTCATGACAATTTATACCAGTGACCACTTCAGTGTCTTAGTTCGTACCCTGTGGTAACACTAGAGTTCACTCATGAAACAGTTACAGAGACTTTAGCCTAAAATAGGAGCTATGCTAGTAACCCAGGCAAATACCCTAAGAATATATTGTGTATTATATTGCTAATACCAGGTAAATATTCCAAGATATGGAAAGAAAGTTGTTTAGATTAACCTACCAAAATACTCACCTTGAACAAGCTATTAAATAAAATGAAGAACAGAGTATATCCTGAATGATGAATCAAAAGAAAACCATAGAGGAAAACACTAATAAAACAAAATAAGTCAATCTACCTGAAGTAGAGTTTTAAAAAATTTCTATTGAATCTCTCCATAATGAGAGAAGCAATTTTTGAATGTAGGAGTCAAGTTGGCAACCTGGCAGAAGCGTGTTGGAGTCCCTCTCCACAGAGCAACTACAAATCACTTATTTTTAAGACACAACACACACACTATGGAAGGACATTTCTGGAGGCTACAAAGACAGCAGCAACATGCACTATCATGGGGGTAGATGAAGGCATCAGGGTTCAGAGCTACATCAAGATTTGAGATTCCCTGCCTCAGGAAAAAGACCATGTTGGAGAGGGTGAAATTCTGAACAAACTTGCCTACTGGAGAGTTGCTCTGAAATCATCAGTCTACCCAGTGGGACTAGGAAATGGAGCTGGTAGAGAAAATCTTGGTGCAGACCAGGAGGAAGACCATGCCCCAGTGGTCTGAACACAAGCCCTTGGGGCGAAATTACATAGGGTGTTGCATAACAAGAAGGTATTAAGGGTAATCCCACAATTCCCACAATTCCACCCTCCCAATATATTGCTCTGGAGCCAGAGGACCTACCCACAGGAAATACCACCACCAGTTTGAAAGAAAGAAGAGATTCTTGCAAAGGGGAGGAAGCTTCAACAGCTACCCATGAGTGTCAGTAAATGTGGGGAAGCAACTCTACAGTCCAATTACAGATACAAGATGGTTATTATTCTCTATAATGCCTTACACAGTGCAAGTTGATACCTTACACAAGGTGATCAATACAGAGGAAATTAACCCCCCAAAACATAAATAGAATGCCAAATAGAGTTAAGACACAGAGAATTATATGCAAAATAATTTATACAATTAAAATCCCAGGGAAAAATGTGGTCACAACAGACATGTGCAAACTACCTGAGAATGAATTTGGGGCGATAGTGATAAGCATACTCATGGAAATCAAGAAAACAATAAAGGACCAAAAGAGAACAAAAAAGAGAGAAAGAAAATGAAGTGGATTTCACACAAAAGGATTGACTTACTGATGATGACTTGATAGGACTCACTTTCAGGTAGCTCCCAAGACAACAAAAAAATTAAAAGAATCACCTATCTTCCTGAAACAAAGATCAGAGACAATGGGCACCTCAACTGTAGACAGATCAGTTAATAACCTTTGGTGGGTTAGGGCGCCTGGTGGGGTTCTCACCTAAGCTGCAGATTTGGATTTGGGATGGATTTGGGAGTCTCCAGATGAGTGGTTGGGCAGAAGCTTGGAATTTCAGGACCAGCTATGGAGGCAGCAAGAGGCGGGCCCAGTGGGGCTGAGACACAGAGCAAACAAAGGGCTGAATTTGGAGGGAGTGAAAGGAGAGACAGCTCACCAGGAGCAGAGCTGGAGCCCCCATAGTGAAATTGTGCTGGGTGCAGCCATAACCTGAAATCAACAAAGAAATTCCTGCTACAGTACCTCCCAAAATATTTCATGCCAGAGCCTGGGATCCACCAAGCTTAAGTTCCACCCACCAGGCATCCAGACCCCAGGAGTACAGTGAGAAGGAAGTTCCTTAAAGGACCAATCCTAAATTCTACCCGCCAGTGCCACATTGTGGGTAGAGGCAGAACTGCAGTCTGATTGCCCATGCTGGCAACTCAAACCTATGCAATGCCAGGAAAACCGCACCCTCAGAAACACCAACAGATTGCTGGATGGAGCAAAAGTATAGAGAAATATATATGAAATGATGGATCCAATTTTAAAAAAACCAGAGGAAAGTCTGAATACAGCAGATGTGTGTAAATTACCTGAAGAGGAACTTAGTGTTACAGTCATTAACATACTCAAGTGAATCCAGAAATCAATAGAGGCAGTAAATGAGAATGTCAGGAAGCAAAGAGAAGAATTAAAACAAGACATCAAACAGGTAAGAGACACGATGGTTGAATTAAAGAACTTAATAGAAAGATTCAACAGAGGATGGATGAAGCTTCCAGTAGAATCATCAATCTGGCAGTTTCTGGTGATTCAGTTCTATTTCACTGATCTGTACCTCTGTCACTATTCTAGTACCACACAGTTTTGATTACTATTGCTTTGTAATATTGCTCTAAGTCTAAAAGTGTAAACCTGCAGATTTGTTCTTTTTTCTATTGATTTGTTTGACTATTCAGGGTCTTTTGTTGTTCCATAACAATTATAAGATGATTGTTTCTATTTCCCAGAAGTAAGCCCATGGGATTTTAATGGGGATATGTTGCTTTGGGTAGGATGGCCTTTTTAATGATATTGATTCTTCCAAGCCACTAACTGGGAACATCTTCCCATTTACTTGCGTGTTACTCTATTTCTTTTAATGACGTAGTTTTCGTTGCATAGACATTTTACTTTCTTTGTTAGGTATATGCTCCGGTATTCATTCATTTAACCTCTAGTTTAAATGGAGTGATTTCCTTCTCTTATAGCACGTTATTCGTGTATAAGAATGAAACAGATTTTTGTGCACTGATTTTGAAGCCTGCCACTTCACTGTATTCACTGATAGGGTCAAGAAGTTATTTGATAGAGTTTTGGGGATTACATATATATATATATATATATATATATATATATATATATATATATATATATAACAATTTCATTTGCTAATAATAAGAGTTTTACTTCCTCCTTTCTAATCCGGATTCCATTTACTCCCTTTCTTGCCTTATAGCTCTAGCTAATACCTCCAGTACAATAGTAAAGAGAATACTTCAAAATTATTTTTTTAATTTCTTTGCTTCTGATTGTTCTGTTTGGGTTTTCCAGTTCTTCCAGGATCAGTCTTGGTAGACAATACTTTTCTAGAAACCCTTCCAAGGTTGTCCATTTTGGTGGCATTGAAATGTTCATAGTTGTCCATGATAATGTTTTGAATTTGTGTGGTATCTCTTGTAACTTCTCCCCCGTACATTTATGATTCTAGTTATGAGAGTTTTCTCCCTTTTTTTGTGAGTTTGGCCAACGGCTTGTCAATTTTTTTTTTTATCAAAGAACCTGCTTTTGGTCTCATTAATCCTTTGAACTGTCTTTTTGTTTTCCATTTCATTTATTTTTGTTCAAATTGTGATTATTTCCTCTCTTATGCTGAATTTTGGTTGTAACTGTTCTTCTTTCTCCAGTGATTTAAATGTAGAGTTAATTTGTTCATTAGCAATTTTTCTTGTTTTTGAGATAGGCTTGGATTGCAATGAACTTTCCCCTTAGTACTGCTTTTGCTGCATCCCATAGGTTTTTGGTAGCTAGTGTCCTAATTCTCATTTGTCCCTACGTATTTTTCAGGTTCCTCTTTGATTTCCTCTTTCACCTAAGAGTATTTCAGGGGCCTATTGTTATTAATTCATTTGGGGTATTCCAGCTTTCCTTTTGTGGTTGATTTCCAGTTTTAGGCCATTGTGGTCAGAGAAGAGGTTTGGTGTGAATTCAATCTTTGTAAATATGTTGAGAGATGTTTCGTGTCTGAGCATACGATCTATCCTTGAGAATGTTCCATGAGAGCTTAAGAAGAAATTGATATCTGTAGTCGTTGGGTGAAGTGATCAGCATATGTCTATTAGAACTACCTGTTCCAGATGATCATTTAAAGTGGCTGTCTCCCTGTTAAATTTCTGCCTGGTTCATCTACCCATTGCTGTAAGTGGAGTGCTGATGTACCCCACTATTATTGTGTTGCTGTCAATGTCTCTCTTCAGGTCTAATAATACTTGCTTGATAGATTTTGATGCCTCTTTATTTGGTGCGTATATATTAATAAGAGTTATGTGTTCCTGCTGCATTGATCCTTTATTCATTACATAGTGTTCATCTCTGTCTTTTGTTATGCTTTTTACATCTTTTTATGTGACACGAGTACAGCTGTTACTGCTCTTTTGTGTTTGCCATTTGACTATAGGATTGTCTTCCAGCTATTGACTTTGAGCCTTTGCTTATCTTTTGGAAGAAGGTGTGTTTCCTGAATGCAGGAGAAGGTTGGGTTATGCCTTTTTGACTGTTCTGCCGTTCTGTGTCATTTGATCGGTGAATTCAGTCTTTTAACGTTTAGGGTGATTATTGATATACAGCTGTTTAGAGTCAAATTTGCTAATTTGTCTTCTGTATGTTGCTCCAGATGATGACTATGTTCTCTTTCTCTTTTTAGGTCGGATAGGTGCAGTTATGATTTGATTTAATTCACCTTTTGTTTTCTTCTTCATTTTCTCCCTGGGGACACATTTTGAGATTACACTAAGATAGCACTCACAGTTCTATGTTTACTATCTAATTTTATTTGAAAGCATATTAGTCTTGCTAGCACCCTAACTATTCCTACAATTTTTGTCCCACTTTTAATATTTGCATTAATACTGTTGTTCTGTGTGATTTCATTATGCTTTATAGAGCTTCCTTTAATATTTTTTTAAAAGCTGGTTTTGTGGTGATGAAATGATTTCACTTTTGCTTGTCAGAAAAGGGTGTTTTTTTATCATTCCTTCAGTTCTGAACAATAATCTTGCCAGATATAGTCGCCTCGGTTGAAAACACTTTTCTTTCAGAACTTTGAATATATTCCGCCATTCCCTTCTGGCCTGTAGGATTTCATATGAGAAGTCCGCTGACAATCTTATGGGGGAAACTGTGTATGTGACATGTTTTTCTCTGGCTGCTTTTAATAGTCTTTCTTTATCTTGTATTTTTTGACATTTTTATGATGATGTATAAGGTGTTTTCTTGCTTTTTTTTTATTAGGAACCCTTTAAGCTTCCAGGATCTGAAGGCTTACTTCATTCTTCAGATTGGGGAAGTTCTCATCTATTATTTCTTCAAATATGCGTTTTGTCACCTTTTCTCTCTCATCCTCTGGGACCCTTATGATGCAAAAGTTGTTCCTTTTGATGTTATCCCAGAGGTCTCCAATTCTGTCTTTGATTCCCTGAAGTTTTTTCATCTCTTTGCTGGTTTGCTTGATTGCATTCCTCTGTCCTATTGTCCAGATCACTGATTTTATTGGAAGCTTCATCCATCCTATTGTTGAGTCCCTCTATTGTGTTCTTTAATTCAGTCATTGTGTCTCCTATCTGTTTGATGTCTTGTTTGAATTCTTCTCTGTGTTTACTGACTTTCTTGTTTACTGACTCCATTGATTGCTCGATTCCCAGAATATGCATTCTAGAGTATGTTAATCACTGTTAAATTTATTGTCTGGTAACTTACATGTCTTCCCTATTCAGGTTTCCCCTGGTTGTTTGATTGATCCCTCATTTCACATATATATCTCTGTGCCTTTGCCCTATTCAGTATTCTGTTTACATTTCTGAGGGTTTGGTTCCTTGTCGTTTCGCAGGTTTGACTTGCACAGGATTGGCAATCAGACTGCAGCTTCACCTCTTGCCACAAGGTGGCCCTAGAGGGTAGTATTGAGGCTTGGGACTGCCACCTCACTGTAATCCAGAGGATGGGGTATCCGATGGGCAGGATTTCCAGTGGGCGGACATTCAGTGGTGGGATTTCCACTACTTGGACACCAGGTTGTGGCATGAAATGGTTGTGGGAGGCCTTGGAGTTTTCTTTGCCTAATTTCTGGCTATGGCTGCGCACTGTGCAATTTCACCATTTGGACTGAAGCTCAGCTCCCAGTATGCTGGCTCTCCCTTTACACCCTCCCAATTCTGACTTCTGTGGCTCCACATCTCAGCCCCACTGGGCCTGCCTCTCGTTGCCTCCACAGCTGGTGTCAAAATCCTTAGCTTATGTTCCACCTGGTTTCAAAATTCTCCCGACCTCTGTCCCAAATTAAAATCTGCAGCTTAGTTCAGAACCATACCAGGTGCCCTCAACCACCGTTAGTTGTCAGTTGTTCTATATCCAGCTGAAGTGTCATTCAGTTTTTGGTATTGTCTCAGAAAAATGGGTGATATTTTTTGTTTTTTTCTGTTTTCCAAGGGGACTGACCCGAAAGTGCATACTATAGAGTCAACATCCAAAAGTCAATCTGACTGCATGTGTCATTTTCTTACATCTAGTAATATCAACTTTCCCTTCTTGCCTTCTAACAACTTAGCTATACTGAATAGAAGACACTATGTTACTTCTTCGGAATCCTTTTCAAACCTTCCTGACTCTGTCCTATCTTCTAGATTCAAAATGCATTATGTTGCAATGAGCTTGTTTTTTTCTTTTTATATCTAGACTCCTTTAAAGACAGGAAAATGAATTACTAAAAAATTGTATCCTCTTAAGTGAGTCTTAGCCTCGTGAATGTATATATTTTATTAAGTTCAGTTCGACAGCTATAGGAAGGTGAGTGTTAACGTTCTCTAGAAATGCACCCTGATTATTACTTCAGTGCAATTATTAATTCCTTTCAGTAAACTATATTCTCTATTTAGTATTTGTTGTATTTTGACTATATGAAAGACTTACTATACATTAAGAATGACATCAACTAGCAACATGAATGCACGTATAGCAACTTTCTATATTTTTGCTTAATTTGTTTTAATTTTACAAGAGATGAATAAACAAAAACTTCTCCAGACTGGGGTAGTGGTTAGTTAAACCTAGAAAAATGAATCTATGATTTTAAAATTCTAAAATCCTAGACATGATCCCTATGTACTCTAGTGTTGAGTCTTATTTGATTGACACAACTGGAGACCACTAAGGGTCATGTCAGAATCTCCAAGTGAGCTTTATGAAAGTAATACATCTCGACCACTAGTTTCATTACAAACCATTCCAAGAAGTCTTCACAATGAGGATATATATATATATATATATACACACACACATATATATATATATATATATATAATACAACACACTGTTTACTTTTAGGTGAGAACTGATGGCTTTTATGATATTTTTCTCTCCACAGATGTTAATGGGAAATTGTCTTTCCCTACTGTTCTAGGTCACTAATGGTAAAATAACGTCAACATGACATTATTTCCATTAGTATCAATGACCCTGGCAAGAGAGAACAAGATGCCTATCACAATTTTTCAGCCCTTCCTGTTTGTTTTTCTCAAATCTTAGTCTCTTTATTCACTTGGCTTTGACCTTCAGTTTGACATCCTATTCTGATTTCAGTCCTTCAAATTTTCCTTCATGAACCTCCTGGAGTCCATCTCTACCAGGAGTAGGGAGTTGACAACATTCCAATTTTCAGATGATCTGTGTCCCCAGTTTATTTAATATCTTTTAATGGTCTATAAACATCAATTTGATTATCTGAAGATAATGCATATAGTAATAATTATAAGGAGAATAAAAACCCTAAACTTTTAATCTTCCACAGAAGGAATTCTAACTGCTAATTTCTAAGAATTATGGGAATTAAGTTGGAGGGTGAATTACAATCTCACAACTGAACTACGATGTAACTTTATGTGGTTCTTCCTGTGGTTTCATGTGTCTCTTATTTCTAAAGTAAGTTTTAAGGCGTTTTTCCCCTTTTATGACTGTGATGAGTCCCATTTGATATTATTCCTCCATAACGTCAGAGGCAGTATCCTTTCTATCCCTTAAGAAAGGAGTTCATTATCTATGGGGGGCCTAAATATATGAGTTTATTTTAATGTTGAGAATAAAAGCTATCATAATTTTTAAAAAGCAATGATGGGGAACATTAAAAAAGGGGTATAAACATTGGGTTTGATTGTTGCCCAAGATTCCTTCTCATTGAGTGACTAGTTTTACCCATAAACATAACTCTCAATTAGATAGTTCTAGTAACTGAATTTCTGTCTGTGGGTCATATTACAATTCCTCCTTGTGGTACACTGAGTGCTTTTACTTTTAAGGCACTTCCTTAGGCGAAGAGAAATAGTAACTAGTGCAAATCAAGGATGCTTACTAGGAATTTACCTTCCATATCTCCAAACAAAACAAAAAGGAGCTATGAGCTAATATGAGCATAATGTGCCAAAAATTTGGTAGAGGAAAATGTATTTTGATAACCCTGTCAAGAAGAAGAGTCTCTAGTTAATCTAAAATCATTTAAACTTCCTCTACTACTTTTTCCAGGAATTGAGACAATAAAATGAAAACTGGAGGTTGGAAAAGAACAAGTGCAAACAAAACAGAATGAAATGAGATGGGAGTAGCAATTACTTGTTTGCAAAATTAATCCCACAGGATCAATAATGTTGTTTTGAAAGAATAAAATCTTAGCTGACAATAATCTCCATGATATTCCTTTCAACAATTTAAAAAATGAACATTGCCACAGATCCTAAAGACTGCATATGTACATTAGCAGTTGATGCTTCCCTCTGTCCTGGTCCTAAGTAACCGTTGCTCTGAATTTTGATATTTGCAGGCCAATTTACTCTGCCTAAGTTGTCTTACTGAGACACATATAACATATGTTCCCCTGTATGTGATTATTTTCTATCAGCATAACTATTTTGGGATTCATTCATGTAGTGAATCTGAATAATTGCTTTCTATTGCTGGGAGGTATTATACAATATACCTATACCATTGTTTTATTATTCAACTATAAGTGGGCTTTGAGGTTGCTTCCAATTTGGAGCTGTTGTGAATAAAGCTGCCAAATAAAAATAGTCAGGTATTCTGTGCATAAATATAATAAAGAGACCTGTGTCACACAATTGCTGTGAGGTTAAATATGGTGAAAATCATAGCGTTAGCAAAAAGTCATCTTCGAATAAATGTTGATTTTCATTATTTTATTGGTGGTAAATCTTCGTTCCTGAAATGTGAGGGTTCAGGGATTGAGATAGGAGATTCTAAAATTAACATTAGCAAGATTATTAGGTAAAAATCTAAGAGTTTACACTACATTTTCCAGCAAGTCCCAGGCTATCAACTTCTCAGAAGTGGTGTAACAAGACAACTCTGCAAGTGTTAGGACCCTGAATAGACCTGTTATTCCAAGCAAGCTTAATCTGGATACCAAAAAGAAATGATGCCACAGATTTTAGAGAAAGAAAGACAAGTTCAATTTGACAAGATCAAGAGTCATCACGATATATTGAAATTTCTTCTAAGACTCACCAGCAGCATATTCAAGAGAACAGTCACAAGGATATCTTCCCACCCTAGAACTGGAGTCAGGAGCAGTCATAGAGAAGACACCTTCTGAATCCCATGCTAGTCTATGCATATGGGAGACTGCAGGGGCTCCAGGCCTAAAACACATAAAGGGAATTTCTAAGTTTTATGTATTTTACAAACTGTACAAAAACAATTATATCAGGTAGACCCGGTGATTCTCTCGGCAGGTCTGATGCTGAACCTCAACACACAATAGCCCTGGGCCCAACACATCACAGTTTTCATATTGGTACAGAGATGATGCCAGGTCGGGTCTCCGTCTCCCATAGCTTGTCTGCAGACATAAAGTATTAGTTGGATATATCTGCAGACAGACTTGGAAAGGGAAAAAACAAGGGATACAGTGCTTCCGACTATTCATAGAGCATTGAGAAACACGTTTTCTGCACTTCGCACATATTTTAACCTATACAACAATTTCGTGATACAACTTTATTACCCTCGTTTTATGATGGGGAGAACTGAAATGGAAGAGTTCAAACATCATGTTTTAGGTAACTCTGTGGCCTTGAGGGCATGGAGGGTTGCCAGGCAGGAAGACAGAATGAGGAGCCAGGAAGGATGGTTGAGAACTAGGTGAGATTAGATTGCATAGAAAAAAAAACAATGATGCAATCTTGGCAAGTGTTTCACCATGAAGATCTCTGATAAATCTTATAAAATATCAATCCTCTTTGGATGGCAATATTATTATAACATGTGTATATATATTATATATTATATGTATTAAAATTGTATCTTACTAAACACTTTTGTGAGACAAAAAAATCTTTTACAGTTCAGTAATTCTGTATTATACCACTGTATCTACATCACTGAAGCACTGTTTAGAGATTATTTACAGTGAAAGACTACTTAGAATCTGCAAGTTTTCTGAATCCTTTTACTCAATAGCTCTCTCTACAACTTTCCAAGCTTTTATTTTCTTACTTTTGTTATGACAATTTATTTACCCATATTAATTTTTTTATTTACAAAACTTCAAGTTCCACATCACACACCACCAAAGCAATTGCTAGCATTTCTTACAGGTATCAATACAAATTACTCATCAACAAACAAATACTGAATGCATAAAGCTAAGGCTATCTTCCTCATAACTGAAACTTTAAGTGAGCATTTTTAAACCATAAAATCAAAGTAAACTTGGAACCAATATTTATCTATAAGGTAATTTATCATATGATCTAATAATTATAAAGGAAGGTTGTATAACTGTGTGGACACCTAGATAGAAGCAAAATAATAAACTGACCATCTGAGAATGGACAGAACCCTAAAAGGTTAGTTTATATGTGGGTGCACCCCGGTGGTATATCGGTCAGGACCTCTGCATCTGGCTGAACCCAATCCACATATATCCCATGTCTCCTTCCTTGGGTGGGGTGAACAAACAAGATGAATAATTAAATTAAAAAAATTAAAACTGCTTCCTCCTTGCTCTTTCAGCCTGCCTGCTTACCTGAATCTTTCCTTTAAAATAAAGTGTGTTTTGTGTTGATGTGTGTGTATATGACATTAACTATTCAATATCCACTACAGTACATAGTCATACTCCATCATACTTCAGGTTAGAATTTCTAATATCTTTAGAGATTTATTCCCAAAGGCAAGCAAAACAAAGTGAGTTATAGAACCACAGTGAATTTGATCTATTACTGAAAGATGACTGAGCTCTTATTGATAAAGGTAAGATTCTGACAATTTTTAAATAATCTGATATACTTATTTTCATTACCAGTTGACAGTATTCCACTACCTAAAATTATATCTTCTTCCACTATCTTAGGAGGAGCTAGGGAAGAAATAATGAAGCAATTAACTACTAAATCACTTTGGCTGAATTATCATTTCCACTATCAGTTATTATGAAAAAACAGGCATAATAGTTACCAGGATTCAATCTGTATCTTCCTTTAGGACAGAAGTTCAATAGCCTTAATACTCACCAACTAGGCACTGTCCAATAATTCAATTAATTTTTCATTTCAAAGATACTCTTGTAAAGATTTTAATTGAAGACATAAAACTGTCAAGATAAATATCTTTGTAGCAAGAATTAATTTGTTTATACATCTTAATATTTTCATGTGCAAGGCAATAATACAGTGAACCAAATGAGATAAAAATTCAGAAAATCTGTAGATTCTGATCAGCTAGCTGATTGATTCTTTTTCAAATTCTGTTACAATTCATTCAGCAAAGTATAATTCTAAAGTACTATAAACTCATTCCATAAAATTTCAGTTAGAAAACACTCTAAGAGATGAAAGTGATTAGAGGTATGTTACACAGCTTTGATAATCAGTCATGCTGTTTTGCATAGTGATTTCATTAATATTTAAAATTACTAGATAAAATAATGTGAATGCAACATTTAAAATACAAGTTCAACAACTTTATAATAAATGACCCTATTGATAAACCTTGTACTTCCCCTTTGGGTGAGTATCAAGTATAATTCTATTTCTCCATCGAAAACAGAATCAGATAAACTTAAATATGTAGATAACTTCATGTTTCTTTTATACTTAACTGCAAGAAGGCTTATGAATTATCATTACCAGATGTACTGAATTCGTGGTTGGATTATTTAATTTTATTTCTTGCACACTTATCAAAGCAATGTGCAGTTAGATCTTTAGGACTTCACAGTCTGACTCCACATTTGCTTTGCAAACTAACATAACATCTTTTAGACTCTGTATAATCATCCATTAAAGAGTATTAGTATTATTTCATGACAAATAAACTATAAATATATCTTTATATTAAATGTGTATATATATTATTTCTATTTCTCAATTCCGTGAATATAATATAGTAAGCATCTACTAAAAGTCATGTATTATTAAAGTTGTTGTATACAAAACCTAACCTTATATTTCCTTATATTCATCTATCATCAAAAAATGCATAGTACATTTTGTTATTCTCCTGTGTTTTGTATTATTATTATTTATCCTCTGACCCTAAACCGACTTAGAGATTCATGTGGCATTAAACTGGAAAATGAAGAAACTTTCTCAGCATGTAATATGTACAAACACTTGAGTAAATATTTGTATAATGACTCCCTGTATGTGTATCAATGAAAATGAAACCACTGAATTTGCAACTTCTTACTGTAATGTTTCTTCACAGGTTTGTTCTGCAGCAGATACATGATCTCATGGATTTTCTGAAGAATGGCAACCACACTGCAGTAACAGGGTTCATTCTACTGGGATTAACTGATGACCCAATCCTTCGAGTCCTTCTCTTCATGATCATCCTTTTTATCTACTTTGTGACCATATTTGGAAATCTCAGCACAGTCACGTTTATCACAATCTCTTCTCAGCTCCATCATCCTATGTATTTTTTCCTGAGTCACTTGGTTTTTGCTGACACAGGCTATTCATCATCTGTCACACCCAATATGCTTGTGAACTTCACGGTAGAGAGAAATACAATCTCCTCTCTTGGATGTGCCATCCAGCTTGCTGTTGTTTTCTTTGGGACACTTGAGTGCTTTCTTCTGGCTATGGCATATGATCGTTTTACAGCAATCTGTAACCCACTTCTGTACTCTACCAAAATGGCCACACAAGTCTGTGTTCAATTACTTGTACTGGCATACATAGGTAGTCTTATCAATGCTTCTTCCTTTATTGTTTCCTTATGTTCTTTTTCCTTCTGTGGATCAAATCGAGTCAATCATTTTTTCTGTGATTTTACTCCTTTAGTTGAAATCGCCTGTTCAAATAACAGTATCCCTTCGGTGGTTCCCTCATTTACTTCTGGCTCCATCATTGTGGTCACAATCATTGTCATTGCCATCTCCTACATCTACATCCTAATCACAGTCCTGAAGATGCGCTCCAATGATGGGCGCCGTAAGGCCTTCTCCACCTGCA
>RJWH01010673.1:0-15625 GCA_004363575.1 Solenodon paradoxus
AAGTGTTGAAATCAAAGTAATACATGCATATAGTTCACAATACATGAGTGCCATAGTAAACTCTTCTCCTCCCCACCTAGCCTGTTTCTGATCTCCAGAGGAAGTTACTCTCAAGTGTACTCTGCTGTTCTTCTGATAGCTAGTATCTTATCTCAAAATCAATATGCCTCTTCTGCTTTTCATTATACATCTTATTCTGATATATCAGTTCTAGATATCTACTCTCTTAAGAGCCTTGATGACTTGGTGGGCCTACGTTTCTCATTTCTATTGATTTAAAGCCCGTGTGACTATGAGTGTTTCACTTTTCCAAGCCTCAGTTTCCCTAATCTGTAAAATGGAATAATATCTGCCTTAGAGCTTTGCTCTGTGGACCAAGTGAGAGATGTTCATACACATCTGTACTTAACATGGCTCCTGGCACATGGTAAGTACCCAGATGCTCCCTGGAATTTTCTTTTGTGTTTGTAGACTCTGGTAGCTAGTTAATTTTTGAAGTCTTAAGTGTTCTTAAAAGTCACCTTCTGGATAAGGTATTTTTGGCTGACTGCAGGTGTAGTCTTTCCTGTGCAGTTATTCTCTTCCAGTTTAATCTGAAGCTTAGAATGATGAAATCTTTAGAGTTCATTTTCTACTCCTCCACTTGGAGAAAGATGGCCCTTCTTGTCTTCTAAAGGGATCTATGAATTATTTTGCATTGAGTTGCATGTTGCATGTTTTAGTTTTTCTTGGGGAGGAAGGAGAGTGGAGGCAATGAGAAATACACACCTTTTTACCTCCTGAGTTTGGATCCAATTGAGGAATTGAGGTGGGGGTCAGCCCAGTGACGGTCTGGGTATCAGTTGTGGCACTGATAGAGCTGATCAGGGCACATGTCCTAGGTGTGTGATCAGATGGTCTTTGGACACTTGGCGTTCCTATCGTGGGCAGGCACGGCTGACCCAGGCTTCCCACAGGAGTGGGAGGAGAGAATCTGTGAAAATCTGCCATCAAGGGCGGCCTTTCCAAATATGACGCCGCCATGCAGCTGAGTCCTTGTTCAAGCCTTGTGATGAGCTGTGACTTTGTCTTCAAAGGGAAGGCCCTTGTATGTGAGAGACTGGAGCCAAGGAGCAGAAGCACCCACCTCATTCCTAGGTCTCCCTTTGCAAGAGAAGAACTGCCATCTTTCTCTGAAGATGGCCCCTGCCTATCCACTGAGACATTTTCTTAAGATTTGTTTTATGTGTGCTCGTGGTTCTTTTGCAGTTTTTATATTTTTATCCATTCTTAGGAGGTTCTGAAAATCTACTTCATGGGTCATCGCCCGGCAGTGATGTTGGTATTTGAATGTGTCTTCGTGCATTTTAATGTGTCACAGCAGCAGGCTGCAGTCGCTTCGTGGAGACCGAGCAGCTGCGAGTGCAAGAGTGGTTTACTATTCTCGAAGTGCCGCTGTTGCGGGCCTCCTTAGTTTAGAAAGAGCAAGCACTGCTAGAGGTGACGCCAAGCAGGCTGCTCTGCTTTCTCTGATAATTTTATTTATAGGGAAGTTACAGAAATAGAGCATTTTTACTTACTTGTATGCTTTCAAAAATTCAAGCTGTTAACCCACAGAGGAGATCAGTGGTTTCAATGCGGGTAGTAAAATCTCCTTTCTGTTGGAGCTGATACTACCTGGTTATGTTGAACTGTTTTCTGCCCTGATTGGCCAGGTCATTATTAAACAGTGTTCTGGAAGTACATGGAGTGAAAAACTGCACTCATATTTGTGACTTAAAACTTCTTTTTAATGTATTTTCTGTTGTGTTTACGTTTGCTTATTATGCCATATAAGTTTTAGGAGAGCAAGTTTACTCTTTATCACATGTATGAGATTACATTCAAATGCTTTTAAGACCTTGCAAAATTACTTTGAGTTTGATTATTCCATAATAAAATAATAAGCATAAAATATATGTATCCCTTTAAAATTTTTTTCTACTTGATTTGATAGTCGGATTAGGAAGACAGTACAGTACCATTGTTTTTCAAAAATAAATGATAATGTTGATTCATAGTGTTCATAATATATATTAGTAAAAAAGCAAAACAAGCAGAGTCCAGCAGAATTCCCAGGACACCAGACAGTGGCTGCCAGGGGGCAGGAGGGGGAGGGGGGGAGTGGGGAGCAAGGTGGTGGTGAAGGCATGGGGACGCTGGTGGGGGTGTGTGATTTCTCCTGAAATGGACAGAGCACTGGAGACAAAAGAAATAATAAAATTATCAACAACACCAAAACTCCAAAAAAAAGAACCACCCCAAAATGCGTGTTTCCTTTGCAGAATGGCGAATGAATGGGCGGCTTTTAAACAGGAAGGTATTTATAGAATTTGCTTTTTATTAGGATTTGAACAGATAACAGGGCACTTTTCTAACTACTCATTATTTTTTACTTCCGTGGAGGCTCTCACCGTCCACCCTTAGAAATAACTCCTACTCTTAGCCTGATAGTTTCCTGCCTTGTCATGAATTGGTTGACTGTCTTTAGATTATTTAGCTAAGTTGTACCCAAGAGCACCAAGGCCTGCTGGCCCCAGGTGGCCCACGAGCTTGTGTTCGATTCCTTTGCCACTTGTCCCCTGAAGAGCAGGCGCTGTCAGTTTGAGCGTGAGGGCATCCTTTTTGGGTAGACTCTTGGAGGACCGTGCTGACTTTTCCCTCTTGCTGTTTCAGCTCCATATGAAGCTAGACAGTCCCTTGTGCAGCCTGAGGTGCCCTTGTCTGGGGGCCCAGGAGCCAAGCCCCCGAGGCGTCAGGCTTCCCTTATCCGGGTAAGTGATAAGTGACATTGTGGGGTTGTGCTGGCGGGTGAGTGGACACAAGCGTTGGGCCGAGGGATGTGGCTTTTTGATGGACCTTCGTTTTTCACTACCAGGAAGATGTAACGGTGCTGCCTCTTGTAAAAAGTACACGTCTTCTGCCACTGGCTGGACACTTGCTTAAGTCTTTTCTACTGCGTTTGCGCCTGCCCCTTCTGCTTGTCTCTGGGCGAACCGAGCTGGTTCCTCGTCTTTGCTGTGTCTAAAGTGCTCGCCCACTGTCGTCGGCTTCATCAGTAGACGCTCCTTCAAAGAGCTTTCTTCTCTCCAGAACAGACTGTCTTCTCTGCTTTTCACTCTGTGCCATTAGCATTCCGTGCCCAGTGAGTCGCTTTATGCCTCCAGTGGCATTGTCAGCGTCGGGGAGGCAGAGGCACTTTTCTGTGTTCTTTCTCAGTGCCTGGTTCCGGATGTCTGGAGAAGAGTTGTTTCGCAAGTGGCAGCAGCTGTTGCTTCCTGGCTGGGGTAGTTGCGGAAGCAGTGTTACGGCAGAAGTGCAGGTGATACTTCATTTTCCCCAGCTGCGCTGCACTGCACTGCAGCTTAGAAACGTTCTGCTTCCCTTTCTCTAGAGTTTTCTCTTGGATGAGGACCTCTTATTTTTTCTGCGTCTGCAGTTTCCATCTTGTATAGCATCTCGGTGCTGTGCTGGGGACATCATATTATCAAAGAACGTGTGGATGTCTGTGCACGTGCACCTGTCTGCTTGTCTGTGTAAGAAAAATGATGAGAAAACTGGATGTCACTGGTTGATCCTGAAGACAAAAGGAAGTTTGTATAATTTTGCAATTTTCCAACTTAGGATGAACGCTCACTTATGCACAGACAATTCTGCTCAAAATAGAAGCATGGTGTCAGACACTCCCTAAAGAAGTGGGCTGCTATTCTGGAACAGAATAAACATGGCTGAGGAACAGGTGATGTTCCCGGAATATCCTCAGGATGGGATGCATGGGACAGCGTTTAATCTTCTAAGGTGGTACTCATGTGCAAAGTACTTCCTTAAGGATAGTAATTTAGCCACACGCTCTGTTTTTATATGCAGTACTCTTCCTATAACTCTTAAGATCTAAGTATCGTTCTATCTGTTAGTATAGCTGACTGATAGGTAGCTCGGAGAGGTCAAATAACAGGTCTGAGGTTTCATTCATAACCTATGGAAGAGCCAGAATTTGTGGACAAGCCAAGCTTGTCCAGTGTCAAAACATCTACTTTAAAAAACTTTGCTATACTTTAGAGTCCCATGTTACAAGAAGACTAGGTTCTAGAGTGGCTGTATAATCAAACATTGGGTGTAGTTAAAAATATCCTTGAAATCCCTTGTTGGTACCACATTGCCATTCTCTCCCAGGTCTAGTAAAGTTGACGTTTACCACCGGTTGGAAGAGACAACTGTTTTTTCAGCTGACCTCCAGATGTATTCGTTGGCTGCATTTAGGGGCCCTGTGATATTAAAATACATGTCTTGAAACAGAATCACACCCATGTGGAGTGATGGCTACATTGGAAAAGGTATCTGAGGGAGTGGGATTCATCTGAAAAATCTCTGGGGTTTGACTGCAGGGTGTGTTCTAATGCTGTAGAGGCCAAGTGTTGCGTGGTTGAAATGGTCATGAACTTTGCATCGATGGGATAGGGCTCATTTGACCCTTTCTACCTAGACCTCTGGATGGGGCGACCATGGGCTCTCACTTGGATTGGTGTCCTGTGCTTTCCCTTCTAACATTTAGGTCCTCTTTTCTGCTGGTGAACATGCTTCTTGGGCAGTTCCCTTAACGAGTGTCTCATAAATACCTACCAAATGCCGGCTACTGCGAGGATGTAAAAGTGAGGTGAACCCTCCCAGCCCCTGCCCTCATTGCGCTTATAGGCTGTTGCAGGGGATAGTCAATAATGAAACCATCATGGAGTAAATAAGTAATTAGAATGTGGTGTGAAAGGGAGTTACACTGGGCTTTGAGGATGAACAAAGGGGAGGTAGGTGGTGGTCCTGCTGAGCTGGTTAAGTAATACTTGTAGCAAGGAGAGATATGCGAGGTCAAATGAGAAGGATTTGTAGGTGTTAACCAGGTGAAGGAGTAGCTTGGGGGCAGGGTGCGTAGGTAGAGGGAATTGCACATGCAGACATTTGCTGTGTGCTTAGCATTTCCTCACATTATCAGCTTAAATGCTCTTAGCTATCCTAGGAGGTAATCCCTGGTACTATTCCATTTTCAGCTATCAAGTCTGACTTTTAAAGACCTTATTTCGTTTGCCCAAAGTCATAGCTTGCAAGTGGTAGGGCTGGAGTTCAAACACTGGCGATGATTCCTTAGTCCCTGGTCAGGAACTGAATAGAGGTCACGCCATCATTGGAGCTAGGAAGCCCTGGGTGAAAAACTGGCATTGGGAATATTGGAAAAATCATGAGTTCAGTGTTGGATGTTGGGATTTGAGCTTTTGAGATAGCCAAGAGATGGTAGGATGTAAAGGTCTAGAGCTTTGGGGCGAGCTGGGGCTGGGCATGGGTATCTGTCAGCAACTGGCTGTAAGAAGGACTAAAGGTATAGTGCAGAAAAAACTGACAGATCCTCACCCGGGTCCAGCCACACTGGCTCTGACCTTGGGCAAGTTCCTCTTTTCTGTAGCCCTGAATGCCTTGGAGTGAATTTTAGAATCTGTTGTAAGAACCTGCCGCAGTCTGATTCTTTGTGTTTGTTTGGCAGCAGTGAAGGCTGCCCTCCTTCTGGTTGGAGCATTTCCTCCTGTTTGGGATGAGAGCAACAAGCCTTTCTTAGGACAGCAGCCTGCGGTTTTCATGGCTGATGTGTTTTTCTTTCTTTCTTTCTTAGGTTTCTTTCTTAGGCCTGTCAGCTTGGTTTGGCTGGACTCCATGTCCCAGAAAGCAAAAAGCCACCCTGAATTAGTCATGTAGCTGAGGCGATCTGATGTGAGGGTTCTTGGTGGGAGGTTAATATGGATTGGACATGGTGCTTACATAGGCCTGGGTAACCAACTCCCCTCGTGTCGCCATGTTCATGGGCCACCTCCCTCTCTTCTAGCTTCCTCTGTGGCCGCGTGTTCACGTTCTTCCTGCCTGATGGGAGGAAGCATGGCCCCTGGGGGAGGCTTTTAGGAACCCTGGCTGGTGCTGTAGCGGAGGTGCTTACGTCAAATTCAGTGTCTAAATACTGGAATGAGTAGTTTTTCTGTTTAATAATTTTGGAATTTCATTTTTTTTGGTTCAGATGTGGGATTTTTTTTCCTGTTGACATTTCAAATGCTGAGCTTGTCTTGGTTGGTCGATAGTTGAGAAAGGTTTGTAAAGAAGTGAAACCTTCTTTTTTGCTTCCTCTGTTAGATGTGTTTATAGGTCTCTTTGTGTTTTATTTTCACAAGTGCACTTAACCATCTAGACTGTTCTAACCATCTGGACTGTTCTCCATTCTCCTTTCTCCACCTGCCCCTTCCTTGCTGGAGACCCTGGGTCCGCTTCTCCGTCTGTTACTCTGGCTATGCAGAGACTGATGACTATATAGCCCCATCGCTTGGCATCTTAACTCGAATGTCTCACGGTCACTTCTAACTACATGTCTTTCCCACAAAACCAGCTTTTACACTTTCACCTCTGGCTCCGTCCCCCATCAGCATGGGCCAGTGTGCCGGTCCCTGTCCTCCACTTTGCTTTCATCCCTCTTGCCCCTTTCAATTCCTGAGGTGTGGCCATTTCAACATGAATCCTCTTTTTAATCTGTCCATTCCGCTGCACTGCCTCCTTCCGGGACGTTCTCTGTCACCTGTCTATTAGACCAGCCTCTCTGTCTCTTCTTGCCTGTACTCTTGTCATCTGCAGACCCACTCTCCTCACTCACGAAACACAAATCTAGTCATCTTATGCCTGATTGGAACCCATCTCCCTGCCACTGCTCTCAGCTCTGCACGCGTACCCCTGAGCGTGGGTCCTGGGCCCTGCTGTGGCCGCTGCCCCTCTCTGTCCCTGCTGGGACACAGAAGCCAGCTGGTCGTTCCCATGTGCTCAGCATTCTCTGCGGGAACCTTACTCTTCATTCTCATGTCTGCCTTCTTTGTTTTCTCCTTCACCTCATTTCTCTGTGCTTTTCATGACACGGTATGTGAGAATTTTCTGTTCTTTCTGCCCTATGTGATGTTTCCATCATTCTTTTTAAAATTAAAAAAAAAATTATTGAAGGAACATTGCATTACGACCTGACAGGTTGAAGGTGTGCCTCACTGGAAATCAGTGAATCAGCATCACCATGTGTTAAGTTCACCACCGACAGGTCACTTGTGTCCTGCACCATGTAACTGACCCCTGTTACCCAGCTCCCCTCTCCTCCACCCCTCCCTTCTGGCAGCCACTGATTTCTTTTACAAGCCTGTATGTGTTTGATTTGCTTCATTTGTTTGTTTGTTTGGCTTTTCTATGTACCCCAGGTGAGTGAAGTCACAGTGTTGCCTTTTCTCCTTCGGACGTATCTCACTAAATGTCATTTCCTCTAGGTTCATCAGTGTGGTTGCAAATGGCAGGATTTCATCTTTTATAAATGCATATTATGTAGCTGTAGCTGAGTGGTAATTCCATGGTGTATATATACCACATCTTCTTGATCCACTCATCTCTCAGTGGGCTCTTAGATTGCTTCCAGCTCTTGGCTTTTCTACATACACTGTAATAAACATGGTGGGTGGCGATGCATGTGTATCTTCAATTGAGTGCTTTTGTGTTTTTTTAGGCAAATACCCAGCAGAGGGCTAACGGAATCATATGGAATTTCTATTTTCATTTTTCTGAGGAATCTCCCGATCACTTTCCATAGGGGGTGCACCAATTGATATATACTCCCACCGACAGTGTAAAAGGGTTCCCCTTTCTCCACCTCTTTGCAAGCGCTATTCTTTTCCAGCGTTGCATGCCTGCCACTCTCACAGGTGCAAGGTGAAATCTTGTTTTTGTTTTGCTTCTAACCATTTTAAATCGAAAGCAAGGTAATCTTGAGCTCATTCTAATCATCCTCGTTCTTACTCCTCCCCCCATTTTATAGTTTTGGTGACTTGCTGCTTCTACGTGCAGTTTCATTCGATTGTATCAAAATCCTTTTGGTATTTCTTGCAAGGCAGGTTTAGTCATGGTGAATTCCTGTAACTTTTGTTTTTATGGAAAGCTTTTCTTTTTAAGAAAAGGTACAGGCAGGAATGAAGGTGAGTAGGCAGACAGGCAGGAAGTGAGAGGAGGAAGAAGCATGTCTATTTTTATTTAGTTGTCCACATTGATTTCTTCTCCCTGGGTCTGGTACTTGAACCCAGGGGTATGTGGCCTGCTCCTTCAGAGCTGATTGACCGCTGTTCCCCCAGGACCTGCTGGAAAGCTCTTAAAAATGGTTTATTACCTGGATGCTCATTTACTCATGAAAATCAGCCAGAGAGACAGGTATCTGATCTTTATTGGCTTCCTCTCTGAAAGACAACTAGTGTATTTTTGTATTACTCCAGGAACCTTGTATGCATAAATATAGGTGTGTGTGCGTGTGTGCGTGCGTGCGTGCGTGCGTGCGTGCAGTATATTTTTACCTCAATCTGGGGAGACAGGTTTGACAAATAACCATTCAGTCAGATCTTACTAGAAAAAATTACCTTTCCTTTAAGAAGATATCTATGCTGTGCTGTTTTCTCTTTTTTTGGGCGGGGGTCAGAGAGGATGAACTTAATGGCTTTATTGGGTAAATTCTCATTACTCAATGATTCTTACTTCAAAGACGAGCTAATGATGAAGTTTCTCATCCTGCTGTTCCACCCAGGGGTTTTGGCTGTGCTGTTGGTGCAAGTTGTCTCATGAACAGATTGGAGAAGGGCTGTTAGACATTGCTAGCCAGCCACCAAACTCATCCAGAAGTCTCTAAGTTGAAAAATACTTACCCTGGCTTTCTCCCTTTTTCTCTTTCTTGCTCCATCTCCATTTCTAGCCATGCCCTCCCCTCCTGCCCTGGACTTACCCGTAGGTACTGGTGGCCAGAGGCAGACTCTGCTCCTTGGATCCTTTGGGAATGGTTATAGCTAGAAAAGACATGTATATAGAAGGGTGGTGAGAGAAACGAGACCCCGAGGCCCTGTTGGGGCTGTGCTGGCATTAAGTCAGCAGAGAGTGGCTGGTCACCTTAAGCAAATCGTTCATTGCGAAGGTTTTGATGGAAATAGGAATAGTCTTTCTCGAAGGCTGGCATTGCACAGAGAGAACTTTTTCTGGTGTGAAAGGTACTCTATGGGCCTACTGGAGCAGGATGGTAGGAGGGGAGGAGAAGAAGTATGGAGAGTAGAGGCTGTGGCCGACAGACTGGGACAGACTCTTATGAGGTGGTTTGGCACTGAGTCACAAGGGAGTTGGTGTTCTGAGTTTGGAGAAGAAAGAAGCAGGAAAACAAGTGGTAAATGATAAAAACCGATATCTCAGTGTAGTTTCAATTAGCATTTATCTAATTTTTTAAATGAAAGGTGCAGGCAGGAATGAAGGCAAGCAGAGGCAGGCATGCAAGAAGGAAGAGGAGGAAGAAGCACTTTATTTTATTTAGTTATTTATGTTGGTTGTTCTCCCAGCCTTGGGATGCGAATTGGGGTCCTTAGCATGTACATGGACTGTGTTGGCCAAAGGCGGCTGACCTAACTGCTGCTCCACCGGGTGCTCTCAGCATTTATCTTCATTAGTGAAGTGGAATATCTTACATTTATGAGTCATTTGTATTTGTTTTCTGGTAAATTGCTTCTTCATCTCTTTTGCTCTTTTCTTCTTTGAGTTATTGGCATTTTCTTATTGGTTGTCATTCCTAACAGTCCGAAACCAGAAGCCTGGGTCTCTTTTCTGGTTTCCGATTGAGATGCTCCAGAATGTGCGGAGAGCCACTCTTGGAGTGGCTCGACAGGAGGTCCTGGCCCCCAAGACCCCTGAAAGAGATTAGGCACCCCAGTTTTTTTCAGTTCTGAAGCAGCCCAGGCCCACTTGCAACGGAGATTTATTATTTATATCTTCCTAGTAGTTTATGGACAGAAATTGGGGCTCAGGAAATCCTTTGTTATCAGGGACAGTAAATGTCCACTCTTGAGTGTGTGTGTGTGTGTTGACCCCTCAGCATTGCTTAGACAAGTAAGTTGAGTGAAGAAGAAGGGGGTGTGGGGGAGGAGGAAGAGGGAGGGAGAGCGTATCTGTGTGTTTGTCTTTCTGTGTGACAGGAAGAGCTGGTTTCAGACATTATGTAGGAATGCATGTGCCTTGTTCTTGAGCTGACAGCTTGTGTTACCATATTCATTCCCCGTGTGATTTCAAACCCGAGCTGCAGTTTTACCATTGCCTGAGGGCTAAAGGCTCTTGACATATCCTCAGCATGTTCTCCTCTCAGTCTCCTGGAGGGTCCACAGGTAGCTGAATGGCCGCTGGTTCACACTTTCCATAGCATCAAGCCTCCTTCTTTCTTACTTATTTTCTTCACTCAGAATTCTTTGTCAGCTTTTCTAGTCCTAATCTTTGAAACGTTCTATTTCACTCGAAACAGCCATTTGCTTCTCTCGGCCTAAACCCTGTTGAGCCGTGACTTACTGTATTCCTCAGGTGCTTACTAGGTACTCACACTTTTTAACAGTCAAAAGGTGATGCCGATTGCTGGGTTTCTTTACTGGGAGGCATTTCTTAGAAGAAAGACGACAGGGTTTTGTGTTGCAAGATGAGACTGGTGAAGCGGTCCTGGATACTGGAAGAAAGGCCACTCTAGGATATGAGATGCGGGGAGATGCAAGGATGTTGGTGGGGAAAGGACTTTCACTCAGTAAATCTTAGGACTCTTTGGGGTGCTGCCTTAAGGCCTTGCAGAACATGCTTAGGGGTGGGGCTTGGGGCCGGGATGTAAAATTGGTAAGCGGGCACACATTAAATTCTAGCATCCATATACTGACATGCCGGCACGTCGGTTAGACTGCTGATGAAAGCCACGAGCACGTTTTATTTGAGGTCAGTACTGCTTTGTCCCGCCAGGTGTGGGCATGGCAGCACAGGCTTGCGCTGGCTTTCCCTGGTAGTGGCTAGGACGCACACAGGCTAGACAGGATGCCCCTGATTTACCCTCCCATGGAGAGCTGAAAACACTGCAAGGGCGATAGTGTTTCTTTCCGGCTTGCTCCCTACTTTGTCCTCAGTTAATAAGAACAAGGCTGTGACTCTGGTCGGGACCTTTATACTAGCGCCATTCCACCCTCTGGCCCGTCAGTATTCCCTGTCAGTGCCGGGTAAGTAGGTGCTGCCGGCTCCAGTTGCCTCGCCCAACGAGTCGTGACGAGGTGCTTCCTTGGAGCCCGTGCTGTGCTGGTGCCTACACTCGGGTCTGCTTTTTCAGTCCTCCGAGCAGACTCACAAAGTAGACCACTTGCAAGATTATCTTCGACTCCTCGTCTCAGGAATACTTGCTCAGGGTCACGTCTAGGCCAGCCACCATGTCACGGGTACCTTGAGGACTACGCACATGATCCCTGCTCTCAGGGGACTTGTCGGCAAGCCGGCAAGTAGATGTGGATCAGATGACCTCATCTTTGCAAGCATCATGGAGAATGGACGGGTGCCCTAAAGGCAGGGAGCTCTGTGGTAGTAGAGATGGGGAAATGAGACCGAGGGCCAGGAGGAGAAGAAAGGCTTCCCCAGAGAATTGCTGCTTGGGCTGAGCTGGCAAGGCTGACTAGGAGTTAGCCTGGGAAAGGAAGGCTGATGACGGGAGAGACTCGTGTGATGGTAAGAGTCCAGGCAAAAGTGGCGTCCTGCGTGCTGGGCAGGGCTCTTCACTGCAACAGCAGACCGCTCTGGCTCGCTTAAACGAATCGGCATTGCTGATACGGGGTATGGCAGCCGACCCAGTGTTTGGAAGGGCTGAAGATTCAGACTCTGTGCTGAGCTATCAAGAACAGTGCCGCAAACCACACGGCAAGATTGAGGCCAGGGCAGTGCTCTGCCACAGTGAGACAGCTAGAGTCGGCCAGCTGCCCGCAGCTCTCAGCTCCAGCCCCACCATGCACGACCCAGGTCAGCAAAACGAGCTTTCTTTCCTGCCTCTTTGTCCATGCAGCTCACTTCTGAATCAGTCTTCCGTGGGCTTGTTTGTCTCACCAACCCACCTGCCCGTCTGGAATTCTAGTAGCAAAGATATTCGGACGGGGTAGTTTTCACCTCACCAGCCTCTGCCATGCTGGGGGTTCTGCTGAGGGCTGGAGCCGTGAGTCAGTACCCTGTGTAGCGGCCTGGGGAGGAGATCCCTGGAGGGGCTGAAAGAAGGCCTCTTAACCTGAGCCCTCCGTGGGAGGGAGAGGCGCCTGATGACACTGCCTTTCTGGTGGGCAGCTGAGTAAAGTGACAGCTGGCCTAGGTCTCATAATGAGTGACTGTCGCAGATTTGAACCAAGTCCCCAGAACCGCAGTCTTTTTGCACCTCTTGTACGTAGCCTTGTTCTTAAGCATTTTTTGAAATCAGCCCAAGTTCTTGGTGCATCTGTTTCCGTCTGACCCCTGGCCGCCTCCAGTGTCGAGGGGACAACAGAGTGGAGCAGACAGGCAGTCTTGGCCTCAGACAGGGACAAGGCTGAGAGCACAAGTGCAGGGAGCTGGAAGGGCACAACCTCGTCAAGTCTCTTCTTCCTGCTGATGTCTCACTCCCTCGGCCTCCTCTGAACAGAGACAAATCCTGACAATTGTAAAGGCAAAATATCCTCTTAGAGTGGCAGATCTCGGCTCCTGATAAAGAATGGGAGACAGAGGTATTTCTTGTATTAATCAAAATAGAGTAATAGCACATACAAAAATAACACTAAGATGACTGAATACCTGTATTGTATAGCTGCAGGAGTCCTTCCTCACATGAGAACATGCCAGATGCTTATAGGCAAAGGGTGTGTGAGAAATAAGATGGTTCTCTGTCTTATAATTTAATAGTTCACTGGCCAAAATCTACAGTAAAACTAGGTTATGGGGAGGGAGGTATAAATATAGCATATTTATATCCCAAGATCAGATCCTCAGTCTGCAAAATTTCTGCAATGATTCAGGCTTTGCAGGGATTAAAATTTTTGTTTTATTATTTCACATTGCTCTGTGCTTTTTAGGGTATTGTTCTGCACCTCAGTGTGTATTTCCTTCCCACCATACCCACCACCAGGATGCGAATGCCCTTTAGCAGCATCTTGTTCCCTCTTTCCTTCCTTTGCCCCACATTCCCCTAGTCACATGTTCTTTGCAGGGATTTTAAAAGCAATTTCTTAAAAGTAAATGGTACACTGTTACAGGATGGGTGGGTGGCGGGCCCGAGGGAGAGAATCACAGAGCTTGATTAAGCCTATGTACGCTGGACTTCACTCATGTTCCGGCTGTACCGTGTGCTAGGTGTCTGGTCTTGGGAAGTCATTTCTCTTCCCCAGTCTTCATTTCCTGAAAAACAAAATGAGATCATGGGACCTACTGCTCAGGATCGTTGTGAAGCTGAAAACTGGTCATGTGTGTCAATCAGCTGCCTTCAGTGCCTGCCACTTAGCAAAGCCATGAAAACTCGTTACCCGACATTCTCCTGTCTGTGATGATTGTTTTTAAAGTCCTGCTCACTTTAATCAGCAAGTACGTGTTGCTGATTTGACGCAGAGAGATTGCTCTAGCTTGGCTTAGTTCAGCCTTCTAGGCTGTTGAAATTAGACCCCTAAGCGAGTTCAATAATGTGTGGTGAAAGGCATCTTTGTGGATTTATTTCCACGAAGAAACCGGTAACATTGAATTACTCTGTTAGGGTTTAACTTTAAATTCTCTACAGATAAAACCAGAAGTTCTTTATTGCAGCTTCCAGTGAATATGTAATTATTTCAACATAAAAAGTAAAGAATGAAAGTTTTTTAAAAAGCTATCTGACTATAGGTGAGGGAGAGGGCCCAGATTTCACACCGTTGGGTGACATTGTTTGATAAACATATACAGTTCAGTTCTGTTCAGGTTAACCTTTCTATCTCGGGAATGGGATTCACAGTTTGTCTGATTATTTGTTTATTTGTTCACTCATTCAAGAAATATTTATCGTTTCCCATTTGATCGATACTTTTCTAGGCACTGGGCATAGAGTAGTGGTCAGAATAGGCAGCATTTCCTGGCCTCATGAGCCCTATGTTATAGTGAGAGTCGGGTGGTAAACAAAATATAAACAGTATATATAGAACATAATTTAGAGTGGTTTAATGTTCCAACAGAATTGCTAAGCCCTCTCTTCATTTCTTGCTCCTTTTCTTCATTCCTCATTTAACAGTTTCCCCACATTCTACCCTCGCCTCCCTGGGAATCTCCTTCAAACCCATGGAAGATAATCTCGTATTAACCAGACAGAAAGACAGCTGTAAGGGGCATCCACATGCTGTCCCCATATATAGTCAGCATGGACAGCCCACTTAGAATGAGAGGGTTATTTGGGTTCACAGTCATCTCCTGTAATTAGGGAGTCAAATGACGAAACCAAGATGCTCATGCATCTATCTTCAGTGCTGGAATGGCTGCACCATTGGGACTGGACGGGCCTTACCTTCCCTTTGGCCCCTGGGGAAGAATAGTTGGGATCACGGCTGCTATAACAGATAGGCCACACATTTTAGTGACCCACCGCATAGGCATTAGGTGTCTTATTCATTCATCTAAGCGATTTTGCTCCACATGATGATTTAGGTGCCAGGTCTCCTGTCCTGTGGCTGTGCCATCCCCCATTCCGTGGGCCCGGAGAGGTGCTAGCCCCGCTGGGCGTGGTGGACGTCACTTGTGTTCACACCACATTGCACGTCACTGCCAAGGGGCCTGAAAAATGTCATTTCTGGGTGAGCATCCACCACTGACACCTCTACCGCATGCATGGTTGGCTGTGAATGATCGGAGGACAGTCGCCATAATTCCACATAGAAGACAAACTGGCATTTGTCTCTGTGAGTCTTCCTTTTGCTCAGCCCCACGACTGATCGATTCCCAGATCCTTCTCTGGACAGAATAATATTCACTTGGCCTATTAGCCTTCCTTTCTCTTTAGTTTGATGGGTCTTCTCACATCTTTGCCCATGAGATCATGTTTGATCACACTGTGACATCTTGTTTCCCAAATCCTGCGGGCAGGGGGAGGTGTCCTCACGTTCACCGTGGTGGGCTCAGCATGAGCTTTTGCTGCTCCTCGTGGTTTGTTTGCTAAGGCACCAAAGGACCCCGTTTGAAGGCCGTTGCACCTTCAGGAGAAATGGCTGGACTCTATGGCTGCCATTCCCGAATGCCTCCAGGGTGGGATTATGTTCTAAACAGAAATGTTCTCTGGGTGGAAAAATACACACACCCTTCCTAAATTCTCCCTGACGATGACTCCTTGCAATTCTTTGTACTCACTGCGCTTGAGTTTTAAGATACTTCAGGGGTAAATGACACCTTCTGGGATTTTATTAATAGTATTACTTTTTAATGAGTCTTTTGAAGTCTTTCATTATAAACAGCCTGTTTTCCCCAAGAGATAATAACTTGCAGTGCCAAATATTTGCATTTCACTTGAAACAAAACCAGAGGTCTGAATGTTTTAAATATAAGCAAGTCCAATTCTCTGGTGTCTGGAGAAACTGTATAATGAACCATATGTATGTGACTTAAGCAGACAGATGTGGAAGATATTTTTCTTAAAAGAAAAAAAAAGAGCTGAAAATTGGCATCAAGTAGCACATACCCCTCCTGGTCAGCAAAGCCATCGGCGGGGGCGGGGTGGGGGTGGGGTGGG
>RJWH01010674.1:0-15625 GCA_004363575.1 Solenodon paradoxus
TGGGGTGGGGAGCAGTGGGAATATTAAGTGGTGGTGGGGCCAAATGGACTGTGGTGAAGAACTGTTGGTAATTTGGTGGTGGGCAGGGTATGTTGACATACATTTGAGGAATGGAGAACCCGCATGTATGGTTTTATATTAATTTAATTTGTAAAATAAAGTTATCCCAGTAAATATTATTAAAAGGTAAAAAACAGCAACCTAATGCTTGTGCCCCATACTCTTCCTTCTGTGATTCTGATGAACTGTGTTGGATGTTGAGTTTCTCACCCTAGCCTCATGCTTCTTGCCCGCTCTTTATTCTGAGCGCCATCCCCTGTCTTCCGCTTTAACTATTGCCATTGGCTCTTACTAACCTGTTTATTGAATTCTTATTTCAGTTTTTGTACTTTTCAGTAACAGAATTACTTTTTCTTTTAAAAATCTATTTTACATTTTATGATTTCTAGTAGTCATGGAGATTTTTAAATTTAATTTTCATCTTGAATTTAGTAAGCATACTTTAAAATGTATGTTTTGTATTTTTTAGTATTTTTAAGAGGAAGGAAGGCAGGCATTGCAAGGCAGGAAGGTTGAGGAAGAAGTATTTTTATGTATTTGTTCATTTTGGTTGATTCTCCGGACCTTGGTTGTGAGCCCAGGTCTTTGTGATTTGCATGAATTATGCCCCAGCTGCTTGCTGTCTTAATGCCTAAGCCACCAGGGTATGTCTAAAATTTATGTTTGATAATTTTACTATTTAGAGTCCCCGTGGGTCTGTTTCTCATGTTTCTATGCCTTTCAATCTTATTCTCTTGTCTTCTCTTACTCCTGGTTGTCTTTAATTGTATGCTGGGCATTGGATTTTGAAAATTATCTGAGAAATCATTTTGAGACCCAGGATTATATCTTGTGGAAAGGATTTTTTTTTTTTTTTGCATCTGCTTGAGATAATTCAGGATTGTTTAGTCTCAGCTTGAGACCTTTTGGGGCCATCCAGATGACTCAAGGCCAACTTCCCTTCCATTCAGTGTATGGATTAATTTCTGGTTCCCCCTTATTTCTAAGGTGCTGCACCTTAGGTTCCTAACCTGAAGGTGGGGGAAGATGATTTTCCTTTTGTTCCTTTTGAATTGCAGTCAGCTAATGGATCTAAAAGCACTATCCTGTTGGCTTTTTGATCCTTCAAGAAAGTAATTTCTTATATTTTGTTCATCTCTGTTACTTCTCTTCAGTGGGAAGGTTGGTTCAAATGACCCTAATGTGCCATAGCCAAGAGAGGAAGTATTCCTGTTGGCTTTTTTTTTGGTAAAATTTATTTACTTGGCAATGATTTTGTTATGTTTCTCAGGACTCCTAGTGTTCATTCTCTTTGTTTTGTTTTATATAGCTATACTCACTTGCATAATTTTATGCATTTTTATTAAAATGTTACATTGTGTGAGTGAACTGTTACCCTAGTAATCATTAGCATTAATGATTTAAACTGTAAGTTTCAACTAAAAATAGTGTCTGGAATGAATCTCAGAACTTGAAATCCCTTTTAATTGCTATTGAAATTAGCATGAACAGTGTCAACTAAAGTTTCTCCTCATGTAAAAGAATGCTATTCTAGTTACACATTTGAAGTTATATCATTACAACTTATTGTATATCTGTCCTTGCGAAAAAGAAAAAGAGACAGTTCTGCTGAGATGACTTATGTCCTGAAGATTGAGATAATTGCCACCTTATTCCATCCTCTGCCCCTCATCCCACCCCATTTCTAGAACATGGTTCCACTGGTTTTGAAATTCGCCAAGTCCTCAACCCTCTTGGAAAACTTGCTTTGTCACTCATCTTTTCTCATCCTCACATGTTCAGTCAGTCTCTTGCCTTCTAACTTTAGACATGCCTTAATTTTTCCCATTCTGAAAAGGTATGTCTTTTCTTTCTTGAGAAATTTGCTGTCTTGTCATTGTTGTTAAATGAAACTCTCTAACCTCCCTTATTGTTATCTGTTGTAAAGCTTCCTTTCTTCTTCATTCTTGATTAGATCCTAGCCAAGTCTTGCCGTGATCCTCTGAGTCTTAGGGAGAGCAAAAATATATCTGCTCCTGTACATCTGTTGGTGCTCTGCTCCTGAATAGGTGTCACATCTTATTTTCAACATCCTTGTAATGGTCACTTTGAGCATTTGGCTTACATTAGAACTGTGAATGCCAGATGCCCTTCTTTACTAGAGCTTGTTCAGTCACACTGATACTCAGTTACTACCTGTTTTCGGATATGAGAATGACACCTCAAATTTAGCATGACTCCATTTTCTCCGAGAACAGTTTTTTATCTTCACCTAAGGATTCTTTTCTTGGACGTTCCTTAGGTGTGTCTCCTGTCTCACTCATTAATCTGTCCATGTTTTAATCTGTTGGTAGAACTGTGGTTGGTACCAATATCTTTTGAATTTCATCATTCAGAACACCTTGTATGTTTTCTTCCTTCTCTTTTGATCCTGTGTTTTTTCTGTTGTTCTATGTTGATTATTCTTCAGTAGACTTGCTTTACCTGAACCCATCTCTCCCTTCTCTGAACTCTGTTTTTAGAATGCAGAGTATGTTTTTTCACCAGCTCAAGAGTAAGTTTGAAGACAAGACATGGGCTTCACACTTGTTTTATCGCTTATTGCAGGGCTTTGCAAATAAGAAGTTTCAGTAAATATTTGAACTTATATTTAATGTTAATCAAGTATAAATTATAATGTTGATAATTACAAACTCCTGTAAGTTTTAATCAAATATTAATAAATTGGTATTTAAATATGAGGGCTTGGCAAAGATTTTATCTCTGGACTGCTTTAAGAGCCCTTCTAGTAGATTTTTTTTTTTTTTTAAAAGGAAAGGTGCTGCCAGGAATGAAGGCGAATAGGCAGGCAGACAAGACGAGGGAGGAAGAAGCCGCATTTTATTTCATTATTTAGTTGTTCACACTGGTTGTTTACTCCCGGGACATGTGACCTGCACTCCTTCAGAAGAGCGCTTGACCTATAGCCACTGTTCCCACCAGTGCGCCCCTCTCCGTAGTTTTATATATAGTTTTTTCTGCAGCCTCTGTACAGAGTAATGAAAATCATCAGCTTTCAAGTACTATTTTGAATATATTTTATCTCCTTATTGCACTCTATGATGACTCCTAATTGATTCTTTTTTCTTTCTGCTTTTTGTGGACATTTCCAGTTGTACACAAATAAAACGTTAGTGAACCTCTGGTGCTGCGGTCATCAACATTTCACCATTACTTCATTCATCTATCCCCTGCCACCCTTCCTGCTGAGACATTATAGATTGTCTATGACATTATTTCACTCCTAGACAATTTGTCTCTAAAACAGCACATTTTCTTACATAACTGCAATACATTATAATATGCAACACACCTGATAATGATTCCTTAGTAGACTATACGAGACTTAGTCTATATTCAGATTTCCTCAGTTGTCTAAAAAATATAGTGGGTTTGTTTGATTCATCAGGTTCAGATGGTAATGTCAGATCCCTTCATGAAGCCCCCCTTTGCCTCTCATGCTTTTACCATCCATTGGTTACCACGGAATAGATTACTTATTGAATTAAAAGTTGCAAAATTGTGAATGTCCTAATTTGGTCACTTCTGCCAATTATTAGCTAAAATTTTCTATGTGGAAGAACTTTCATTATTCACTAGGGCTAACCCGAGGTACCGAGTCAGTTCTTGAGTTATCATGTTATATATTACATGCCAAGTATAAAGTTATTCTTGAAGAGTAATTAGTGATTTTGTGGATTGGGCTATGAGGAGTGTCTCCCAGTCCTGAGTGGGCAGTTCAGATTCTATTGGGATGGCACAGTGGAGGAAGGAAGAAAAAGCTGTGTATTCCCTTCTTTGTTGGTTCTTGCAGTAAGGACATGGTGCCCAATGGGGATGTGGAAACTTGAAAAATTTCTCTACCAGGGAATTAATCAGACTTAGAGTGGAGTCATTTAATTTTAAAGACTTACGGCCCTCAAAGGACCTCTGCATAGCAATCAAATCTACTAATATTTAATGACATCAGGGACCCCCGATGGTTTGCTGGGGATGCCAATTCTGCCCTAGGCACGGAAGGTAACTGATTGAGGAGGGGAGCCAGGAAGCTCAAGCAGTTAGATGAAATTTTATGTCTTTTAAAGAAAGGTGCAGGCAGTATTGAAGGGGAGCAGAAGCAGGCAGGCAGGAAGAGAGAGGAGGAAGAAGCATTTTATTTAGTTGTTCATCTTGCTTGTTCCCCCAGTCCTTGGACATGAACCCAGGTCCTTAGGATGTATGTGGACAGTGCCGGCTGAAAGCGGCTGACCAAACCACTACTCCTGAACTTTCTTTTAGTGTCCGTCGAATATAAACTTAATTCAGAGAAATTTTGGATAGTAAAGGTGTACAAATAATTGCTTGTTTTTTCCATGACTTTATTCATACACTGTATCACTTGCTCATGCTGTCTTCTGTACATCTTTTATAGTTTGAATCTTACCTCTGTTGGTTTTCTTTAGGACAGTGTTTGCAGCCTTTCCTTCACGTTTTTTACCGTGAATTGTTGCATGTCAAACTGGACAAGGTTTCTTAGTTGAAGTTTCACCAGCTGAAAAATTGGGAGGTAAGGAGCATGTATCTGCATATCCCTGTAGTTATATTAGAGCAAAATACTTTTTTGAAAAGGAATCTATATAGCTTTTAGCAGCTGTGTTTACTCTACCCCCTTTCCCCTACCTTTGTGTGCATTTAAGAGCAAAGGAGAAAAAATAAAAGGTATCTAGGCAATTCCATATGTTTATATGTAGGCGCTAAATCAGGATCCTAAACAAGTGCTTTGTACAATTGGTTTTCTATTAGAAACCTCACCAACAAATGGCAGTGTAATTTAACAGTCGATTCTGAATAAAAGGGAATACTTCCACCCATGTCCCATACCTCTCCCCACCCCCCCCCCCCTGTGATTGGGTTTGGTAGAACTTGAAATACCTGTCCCAGAGAATAACTAGGTAGGTGTGCATATGCTGATCTCCCAGCTTCCCAGGGTTTTTTTTTTTTTTTCTTTTTGATATCTCTTGCTTTCAAATCCATGTTCAATAACTGAGTTGTACAGGAAATAAATCTGGTATTATGAACTAACGAGGGTATAATTTTTAAATGGTGTTATAGCATAATTCTTGCTTTGAGCCATCAGTAGGTCTGTATCAAGAGAGCATATAACATTTTATCTTTGATTTCTAAACAGTTTTTTTTTCCACCTTATAAAAATATTCCCACCCTTTTTAACATCTGTTTACTAGTATAACATGTGGATGTATGTTGTGAATGAAACAATGGACAAGATGTTTTGAGGCCTATTTTATAATTATGGCTTTTTAGCAATTTTTAAAATTCCATTAGCCTTCAGTTATCTTCTTCTGTAAAACCAAAGAGATTGTACTCAGGTTGAGTACAGGTTTTCTCAGCCCCAGCACTATTGACATTCTGGGTTGGATAATTCTTTGTTGACCTGGGATATTCCTGTGTATTATAAAGATGTTTAGCAGTGTCCCTGGCCTTTGCTCACTGCATGCCAATAGTACCCCTCCCTGTTATAACAACCAAAAATGTCTCCAGACACTGCTTAACTGTTCCTTGTGGGGAAAGAACACCCCTACTTGAGAACCAACTTTATTCCTTTGTTCTTACACAAAGAAAAAAATTCCTAGTCTTTGCAATCCAGCTTTAATGTTATCTTTTCTGTGAAGCTTTCCTTAGTGGTCCTTTTCGTTGTTCTATCTTAATGTTTGTTTTTCTGGAAACTTCATATAGGACTTGACCCCACTGTCAGAACTGCCGGTATGCTTCTCACACTTTGAGTACATGAGCCTTCTGTATTTCCATGCTCAGTGCTGAGTGCTCAGACTTTATAAAATGAATGAATAGTGGATTCAGGAGTATTGTCAGGATAGAAATTGTTAAATGATTGTAAATGTTATTTTGTTTGCTTTTTTTTTAAAGGAAAAGTGCAGGCAGGAAAGAAGGCAGGTAAAGAGAGGAGGAAGAAATATTTATTTTATTTAGTTGTTCATCTTGGTTGTTACCCCCAACCTGGGTCTGGAACCTGGGTCCTTGGGATATATGTAGACTATGTCTTGTGGCCTTATCCACTAGGCCACCAAGGGCGTGCCTTATTACACTTTTACACCCTTCCAGTAGGAAATCCCACAATTTATGATCTTGAATTTCTCAGTTAATGAGACTGAGTCCTTATTTTTATTAACTCTTAGGAGGAGGAGCCTCCAGTAGTATGTAAGGGAGCTACATAAACACATTGAGCTACAGGTGAGAAAAAAACAGTCACAAAAAATTCATAATAAAGTTGTTTCAGTTTTCATATCCAGAGGTTTCTCAAATAACTCAACTTGGTTAATTGGAAAGCTGTCATCTATTCAAATAAAATTAAAAAGGAAAGGTAATCAGTGCTTTTTCTTATATAACCTAACAATACCTCACCATATTCCAAGTCAGTATTTCGCAAAGCAATACAAAGTAAGAAATACATCTTAATCATGATCTAGTACAATACTTACTGCGTACAATAAGCACTGTGATACTTTCTATTATGTATGTTTCTCTTTTTTTCCTTTAAAAACTCGTCATCACCCAGTACATTTATTATGCAATTCACTAATAGGTCATTTTCCACCATTTGAGAAACATTTCTAAGCAGTCTCTTTAATTTAGAGATAGTTTGGCTCTAGCATATGTCACCAGTAGGTTGTCCTGTTGTTTTAAATAATGTCATTTTAAGATTGAGCCAGCAAAGACATTGGGACACTTCCGTGAGAGCCAATTAGAGTTCCAAATATTTTAAAGTCCTGTATTTTTTCATTTTACACTAAGTATTTAGTGTGTACCAGACAGTGTAGCTAAAAGCACGTTTGGGTTTTGTTTTCAAAATTGATAGTGATTAAAACCTAGAGGAGAATACAAAGTTAATAAATGTTATTTTAAGTGTTAAAAATGGTAATAAATATACAATAGCTTTCATATCCATTTAGGAATGGGAGAAAATTGCTGATTCAAGTTGATGAAAGTTAGCATGAATGTGGGGTGGATTTTACATTGTCATATCAGAGTTTGGAAAAAGCAGTTACACATGGTAGAAAACAGTTTATGTAAGTGCATAGTATTTCTTGTTCATACTTGAAGTTTGTGTTTTGGGCATATTCAAGATAAAGTAACTGAGAAATTGAAAAGGTATGATAAAGTGCTGAAAATGCATAGTATAAACAGAATCTATTTTTTAACTATGGTTATATAATGAAGTTGAGTCAGGAGATTGATTAGAAGATGGATTAGAAACTTGTATGCATGATGGCTCTGATATAAGCTGATACTGACCTTAAAATGATCAAGGTAACATTAAATTACTGGGTTTACTAAGAATTTACTTTCTAAATGATGGGCAGAATGAATGCTTACCTGTTAGAGTAAACTAATATCAATTGTATATACTGTATATCATATTGTATAAACTGTATATCAGTTGCTCTTTGTGGAATGGAAATAGTTCAGCATTTCAGCATTTCTTTAAAAGTTAAATACTTGGTGTGCCCTGGTGGCTCAGGTGTTAAGTCTGCGGCTCCAGCCAGTGTGATCCATATGGAGCCCAAAGACCTGAATTTGCATCCCAGGTTTGGGGAAAGCAACCAAAATGAATAAGTAAATTTTAAAAAAGTGCTTCTTCCTCTTCTTTCTTCCTGTCTGCCTGCCTACCTACTTGCCTCATTTCTGCCTACTTCCTTCCTCTTAAAAAAAAGTTGAATACTATTTTGGCTATGCATTTCAAAATTTTATACATATTTGATAGGCTTGGACTTCATCCTTTCTTCTCTAAGTAGAATGGAGGACTTAAGGTGGTAAGTCAAAACCGGATGTGCAACAGAAACCTTCAGGAAAGAAGCAGTGAACTATCTTTCTGTCTTTTTGTACTGCTGCTCTCCTCTGTGGTATAATACAGAACTGAATTACTATGGAAGGTATTTATGATCTAGAAGAAAAGAAGATTGAGTTTGTGATAATACTTGGGAAAGAACCACCTGCTCTTAAAGTGTGGTCTAGCATTGTCTGCTGTTACTTAAAAAGCACCAGAACTACCTGAGTTTTTATCATTTTTTTCATATGGAGTTATCACTGTCTCAGATTTCCGGACTACTGAAAATAAGGTGCTTTCAGAGCTGGAGATGTGAATAAAACTCCTGTGCCAGGGCTCATAAACCATCTTGAGGTATTTTAAAAAATAACTCTAATAAAAGACTTTTTTTCGGAAGTTTTAATTTTACAGAAAAATTGAGAAGATAGTACAGAATTCCTACATACCCAAAATCTAGTTATTAACAGCTATTATTAACAGCTTAAGTTAGCACAGTACATTTGTTACAGTTAACCAATATTTTAACATTGTTATTAACTAACATTCATATTTTATTCATGTTTCCTTAATTTTTAACCTTATATATTTTTTCTGTTTCAGGATCCTTCCAGGATGCCGCATTATATTTAGTCGTCATGTTTCCTTAGGTTCCTCTTGGCTGTGACAGTTACTGAGATTTGCCTTGTTTTGATGACCTTGTCAGTTTTGAGGAAAATTGATCAGGTATTTTGTATAATGTTCCTCAATTGGGATTGGTCTGATTTTTTCTCATGGATAGACTGGGGTTATACGTTGTTAGGAGGAAGACCACAGAGGTAAAATGCCATTGTTACATTCTTGTCGTATCACATCAAGATTATATACTATCAGTGTGGTTTATCATTGTTAATGTTGACTTTGGCTATCTGGTTGAGAAGGTATTTGCCAGTTTTCTCCTCTGAAGTGATTTTTTTTAAACTCCTTTCCTGTACTGTGTTGTTTAGAGAGAAATCACTATGTGCAGTTCACACTTAAGGAGTGGTGAGTTATACTCCTGCTCCTTGAGGGTAAATATCTACATACATTTCTGGGAATTCTTTTGCATGGGAGTTTGTCTTTTCTCCCCTTTTGTACAGTCCTTTTTTAATATCCATATGGGATCACAAATACTTATTTTATACTTTGGGTCATAACCCAATACTACTATATCTCACTGCTCATATTTTTCCAGCTTTGGTCACTGAGAGCTCTTGTTGTTGCCTCTTTTGTGACTTTGACATGCCCCATCATCATCATGTTTTTGTTTTGTTTTGAGTACTCCCTTACTTTCTGGCACCTACAAGCGTATCCTGTATATGCTCTGCCCCAGTTCTAGAGTTTGCCATTTTCCACCAAGTCATGTTTTCCTTTTATTAGAGAATGCTATTGGAAATCCAGATCTGGATGCTAGGTATACTTGTTACTACTGAGACAGATTTGCATGATGAAGAATTCTTGTTCTGAAATCACTACGTCAATAGCATAGAATTAAGACACACTAGACTAGACTAGTACTTACAGTACTATTTTTAAACCTCTCTAGCACAGTTCAGGTGGCACAGACCCAGCAGGTATGTTAATAATGAGTAAAGCAAGGGCAGGCCTCAGTGTCTGGAACACCTTAGGAAGTGTCGAAGCTAGGCAAGCCAGAGAGTATGCGTCTTTTCTAAAGGGAACAGCGACGCCTCAGTTTCAGCCAGTTGTTTCCTAGTGTTGCTAGATGTTTTGATTTTTCAGAAAAACAATAGGTAATTTTATGTCAAATTTTCCTATTTTAATGTGTGGCTCAATTTTTTCCCAGAGACTGCTAGGACCAAATCAAGTAGATCTGTGGACTGGATTTGGCCCCACAGACCATTGACTTGTAAGCCATGTATTGGCCTAACTTTCTAGTGAGCGGAAAAGAATTTTTTAAAGTATTTTAACTTTTTATAATTATCAAAAAATTATTTTGTTGGAGTGCTAAATATTATGGAATACTTAATGATATTATTCACATGGGTAAGTGTGTGAAGGCCAGTTAGTTTATGTGAATGAATGTTAGTATTAGGCAGCATGGTAACCACTAAGATTACATATATATTCCCATAAGGAGAATGTTTTTATAAATTTAGATTTCTACTTGTGAAAAGTAGGTCTACTATCAATTATCTTTTCAGATGGTAACCATCTTTATGGGTTTATAACTTGTTGATGTGGATTGTAGAATTTGCTTTTTAATATGTTCTTCTCAAGGCAAGTACTTAACAACCTTTTTTTTTTAAAGGCACAGGCAGGAATGAAGGCAAGTAGGCTGGCAGGCAGGAAGAGAGAGGGACTAAGCAGCATTTCATTTTATTTTTATTTAGTTGTTCACACTGGTTGCTTCTTCCCGGACCTGGGAATCGAACCAGGGGTATATGGCCTGTGCTCCGCTGGAGGCATCTGACCTAACCATAGCTCCACCAGGGTGTGCCATCACTTTTTTAAGTCAACTTCTTCTCTTTAGCTTTGCTTCTTACATGTCTTAAAAAATCTAATTTGTTCAAGAATTCTTTCCCCTCTTCTAAACCCTCCAGCTCCCATACCCTTGAAATACCCTATTTGGGTGAGAAATTAATGAGGGTTTACTGTGCTTTATTTTCCCGATCAGTCAAAGAAGGGTGCTCAGTGTTATCGGGAATGTCCTTGATGCCTACAAAAGACAGAAAAACACAGACTTGGGAGAAGGCAGGCTTGAATTTGAGTCACAATTCTGCCATGTGCTCATTCTCTGACTTTGTTTTCTTTGAAAAATGAAGAGAATCAATATATTTCAGGGCATAGTTGTTCAGTAAGTGCTAGCTGATGACAGTAGTGATCAGATTAATAGAAACTTTGGCCTGAGCTTCTGAGACTGACTAAGCTAGTGGAAGGCTAACAGTTCTCAAGAACTCTGAAGTATACAGAGTCCAAGCGTTTGCCTCCTGAAACCTATTTGTTCGTGTTGATCCTTATATTGTCCTATTTTAAAAACTTGAAATTAGGGTTGAGAAATGAATAAAACTGTTCTTTGGAACCAGTGGGAGAGCTCGAGATCAGCCTTTGGGTGCGTCAGAAGCGCTTTATTTATGATGAGTTGAATAGTCATCCAGGGTTCTGAATGTGGTTAGCCTCCTCAAGTACTGATATTGCCATTTCCTGGTAGGAAAGCTATTATTTCTATGAATACAAGCAGATTTGATTACCTCCCATTTTTACCTAACAAATACTCATTCATTGTACACTTAGTCTGTGTTCGGTCCTGTGCCTCAACAATTGCATACCCTCAAAGGAGATACTGAATTAGGGAATCGAAGAGTTGTAGGTCTTAGTGTGTTGTTTGAATGAAAATCCTAAAGCTTTAGAGCTCTGCTGTCCAGGGCTGCTGAGCACTTGAAATGTGGCCAGTCTGAATTGAGATATGCTGTAGGTATAAAATACGCCTGGAATATCAAGGACGTTGTTTGAAAAAAAAAAGATAAATTCTCTTATTAGTGATTTTTATATTGCTGATTATATTGTTAATAGTATTTTTGATAGGTTAAATGAAACATATTAAAAATTTTTTTGAGATGAAGGAAGGAAAGAAGAGAGCGGAGGACGGTTTCTCTGGCCAAGGACCATGAACCCAGGTCCTTGGGCTTTACATGAGCCACACCTCAGCCACCTGAGCCACAATGGGTGTGCCCTCTTTCTACTTTCTTAATGTGGTTACCAGAATATTTAAATGACTTGCACTGTATTTTTACTGGGCAGTGCTACGTTAGAGCTTCAGTGACTTGACAGTTTCTCATTTGGTTTACGACTCGTGAAAATTAGATTGCCTTACTATGAAAATGGAAGGCATTGTTTGCTTTCATCAATAAGGTGAGTCACTGAACATTTGTTTCAGAAAAAAATAAAATGTGGTGCGCCCTGGCAGAGTTGTGGTTAGGTTAATCGCCTCCAAAGCACCTCAAGCCCCGTACCTCTGGGTTTGAGTCCTGGGAGTCAGGGGAGCCAGTGCGAACAACTAAATAATCTCTCTTCCTTTCTGCCTGCCTGCCCACCTTCATTCTTGCCTGCACTTTTCCTTTAAAAAAGGGGAAAAATGTTCAGTTGACACTAAGGACTTTGAAATAATTTAAATTTTTAATTAAAGCCTAGATTGTTAGTCTGGTAGACTCTTAGCATTTCATATTTTAGGTTTTTTCTTGAAGGAAAGGTGCAAGCAGGAAGAGAAAGGAGAAGGAAGCATTTTATTTATTTATTTTAGTTGTTCATCTTGGTCGTTGAACCTTGCGCCCTGGGTCTTGAACTGGGGCCCTTGGGATGTATGTGAGCCATTAGGCCACCAGAACATGCCATATTTGAGATACTTTAAAAGGAAAACACTGGAAAAATAGTGTCCATTGATTCAGTAGCCAAAACCTATTTTTCTTTTTTCTAAGCATTCAAGAATTATTCTACACAGTGGCACATATACATGTTAACATGGCAGCAGGATTAAGTGGGCAGGGGTGCATTCGTGGAAGTCTCTTAGAGGCGGAGCTACCAGTCCCTACATGTGTGGGAGCACTGTGATTTGGAGAAGCAGGTGGGGAGGGAGAAATAATATATAAATATCTCATGCAGATGGATTATTTTGGACTAATCCCTCCAAGGATGTAGTATGAGACATCCGTGCACAGGATCCCATATATTTGATTGGGATACAGAGCTTAAAGGGGACACGATCAAAGTAATCTTCAGAGCAACAGGCAGTTGCTGCTATAATGTCAACAAGAACAATATCTGGTAGGCTCTGAGTAATAGTACCTAATGCCCCCCGACTTATTACTGTTTGCCGTTTAAATTATACTACAACCCTAGTGTTATTTCCATTTCACAGATGGAACTTCAAAGGATTGAGTACCTTTTCTAGAGAATAATAAATGGCAGAACTAGTATGTAAAACATGACCCAATTGATATTTTAGTAAGAATTTTATTATTTCTTTTGTTTACAGTGCTATATTCATGTTAGGAGACTGAAATTGCATCTCCGTCTGAGTATTTCACACCACACCCACCACCAGAGTTCTAGTGTCCTTTTTTTTTTTTTTTTCCCCCAAAGCAAAGGTGCAGGCAGTGAGAAGAGGAAGAAGCATCTTTATTTTTTATTCAGTTGTGCATCTTGCTTGCCCTCCCCGACCTGGCCTCAAACTGGACCCTTGGAATGCATGTGGTCTTCGCTTCCATCACTTCACCAGGGCACACCACGTTCCAGTGTCGTTTACCACCAACTTGTTCCCTCTTTCCTTCCCTTCTCTCCTTCACACCCCTGGTAGCCACTGTCTTGTGTCCTGTGAATTTCGTTGGGGTTTGCCTGTTTATTTGTTTTGTTTCGTTACCTTCCACCTATGGGTGAACATCCTGTATTTCTCTTTTCTTTCTGACTTGTTTCGCTTATCATAACTCCCTCCACTTGACCCACCTGATTTCATACTGTTTAGTTGGTTTACAAGAATGGGAACTTAAGGATCACACTCTGGTTTCTAGTTTCATGAACTGATTGAAATAGTGGTAACAAGCATGGAGAGAACAGAACATTTGGAGAATGGTTGTGGCACAAAGTTCTTTTGTGGCTATATTAACTATCTTTGGACATAGCCAGATGGTGCTGTGTAGTAGCCACTACATAGCCTGCGTTGATTATGTGTCTGGAGTCCTGGAGAGAGCATGATGCTTAAGGTACCAGTTTGGGAGTTTTCACACGTTAAATGTTATTGAAACTATATTGTAGTGGATATGATCACTGGGAAAAAGGATGTTGAATGGAAAAAGGATGTAGAATGGGAAAAGGAGGCAGCTTAGGGCAAAGCAGGGCAACTTTAATTAGATGAGAGGTGGGAGCAACTCAGGCTAGTGTGCTGTCACAGGCTGATTAAAGAAGGGGCATTGTGAAAAGGAAGGGGAGTGATCAGTAGTGTCAGAGGTTGCAGAAATCAAGGGACCTAAGGACCAGATTCAGCAGCAGAGGGATGATAGAGTATTTCACTGGAACATTGATATGAGCCAGATTACAGAGGACTGCGGAATGAATTGCAGGGCACAGAGTAGTATGAGATGGCCAGAAAGCCCATATATGTGCAAATTGAGGGTTATCTGTGTTCTCCCACATTTAAATTTTTCATCATGTTCTTTAAACCTCTTCCATGTTGCTAGTTGGAACTCATAAAAACATTCCCTAATACCTTCTCTTTTTTTAACCTATTTTTAAGCAGAATCTTATACATACAAGTTTTGTGGCCACTTGTAGACACAAAGAGTTTATAAAGCTTTTGACAGTCTTGGCTTGGAAGGGAGGAATAAAAATAGATAGCTGTTCAGGAAAAGTCAACCGATTGCATGCAAAATGAAATTCTCTGACTATAATGACAGTGAAATTTGAGACAGCATATTTTTTTAGTTATCTACTTTATAAACCAGCAAAAGTAATTCATATTTCAATTCAGCATTTCCTTATTTTATTTTTTTAAATGCTCTGTAGTTCTCTACATTGCCACAAGAAATGTTTTGATTTAAAGTCTCAAAACCTAGTTTGCAAGAAATAGATTTGGTATTGGATAAGCCTTTCTGTGTGTGATGTATACACGTATCTTATAGTCATGGTTTTCATCACCCTGGGAAGATGCAGATGTTCCTTAAAATGACTTGACCATCTAGTGAATGAACACAGCAAACATTATAAGATTATATGGTATATATTTCTCCTTTAAAGATAGGAACTTTGGATTTAAAAGTAGGTCATTTAATTGACTGCGATGCTACCAGTTGATTATTTAATTATCACTTTAGTAGTTGCCTTATTTACACAGATGCTTAACTCGACTAGTAGCAGTGGGAGTCAGTTTCCTCTATTCAAAATGTACCCCCATATCCTGCCATCTTAGCACCTGTGCAAATGGCACCAGAACTTGCTAGGCAGGTCTGGCTAATGATGTACCGCCAGCATCATCTGGAAACAGGCTTCTGCATTTCCATTTTTGATGGCTCAGTAGTTTCCTTTACTCACACTTTAAATGTAAACCTTTTGGCTTAAAAGTATAGGGAGAATGCAAGGCAGACAGGACAGGTGTGATTGGTGGTACTACTGTCAAGTTCCTTTTCCTTACTTTATTATTTCAGATTAAAATGATTTCTCTGCTTTAGAGGAGTGATGTGATAGCCCTTGGGAAAACACAAGTGTTGTGTATAAATAGGATTTCTCAAAGCTAGGAAACTATGGTTTCAAAATAGTAATGCTCTTAATTTTAATCTAGCTGCTGCTTTTTTTTAAAAGGAAAAGTACAGACAGGAATGAAGGTAAGCAGGCAGGAAGAGAGAGGAAGAAGCATGTTATTTTATTTAGTTGTCCATCTTGGTTGTTTCTCCCTGCACTTGGTCTTGAACTGAGAACCTTGGGATGTATGTGGACTGTGTCACAGTAGACTAAACAACTAGACCACCAGGGCATGCCTGCTGCTTATTTTTCTTTTGTTTTTTAAAGAAAAGGTGCCGACAGGAATGAAGGTGAGTAGGCAAGGAGAGATGAGGAAGAAGCCCTTTGTTATATTTAGTTGTCCACATGAGTTGTTTCCCCAACCAGGGACTCCAGCCAGGGATATATGGCCTGTACTCCTTCAGAGGCGATGGACCTAATCATTACTGTACCAGGACATGCCTGCTT